>PVLC010017019.1:0-34706 GCA_004027655.1 Graphiurus murinus
GGAGGCTGAGACAGTAGGATCATAAGTTCAAAGCCATTTCATGGGAACTTAGACCCTGTTTCCAAAATATAAAATAAAAATCCTTGGAGGTGTAGCTCAGAGGTATAGTGCTCCTGGGTTCAATTTCTGCTACCCCAAAACAAAACAAAATACATGTATAAATAAAAGAATCAGAATTGCACATGTTTAGATCTCAATCAATTGTTTTTTGTTGTTCTTGTAGTTTTAATTCTGAAAAAGGATAATAAGTAAATTTTTACAAGCAGAATTAAAGGAGATCTGCCTTGGGTGATTATACTAATGTTTGATTCTTAATTGTGCAAACTTTTTGTTTTTATGAAAGAGATATTAGGAATTCTAGTCAATTACTACAAATAATAAAAACCCTGTGATGGATATTTTTAAAAGCTGATTATTTTTATAAAAACTTTGGACTAGAGTTGGGCATTGTGGCACATGCCTGTAATCCCAGTACTTGGGAGACTGAAACAGGATGATCTCAGGTTTGAGGACAGCCTCAGCAAGTAGTAAGACTCTCATCAACCTATCCAGACTGTTTCAAAATAAAAATAAAATAGAGCTGGGGGTGTAGCTTGGAGGTAGAATGCCTCTGGGTTTAATCCCCAGTACCAAAAAACAAAAAAAACAAAAAAAACAAAAAAAAAAAACCCCAAAACAAACAACAAACAAAACTTGGATTAACATTTGGCCAAAGTCTGAAACAAACTGTGGTTGGATCGTTAGCAGAAAAAAAAATTTTGCCTGAAAGTAAATTAAGGGAGAATCAGCTTTCTTAGTGATTTTTTTTCTTAATTAAGCTCTAGTCAATAGAATTACCTTTGAGCATTGAACCCTGAAGTCAGATAATGATCTAAATGATGGGAAAGCTTGTTGGGATGGACTCTAAAAGGAAAGAACACAAAACCCTCCTCCCATAGTACAGTAGCTTCACATAGTCGGCTGAGAAGCCAGAGATATCTCTGCCCCATGCTCTTTTCTACCATCTCTGGACAACCCACGTTCAGCCATAGCCCTTACCAAGTACCCACAAGATGGTCAGGAGCACAGGTAAGTGACAGAGGAGAACACAAAACACCCCCCAGAATATGTTCTCTGAAGTCCCAACTTGTCAAGCTGTAGAAACCCTGTGGAATACACAGTGGCACGGACCCCTCTGGGCGTTCCCCGGAGCTCATGCCCACCCCTGCCTCAGCTTCCTCGCTCAGCTTTGGATGCCATCTATTCTAGCTTCTGCAATACCAAGACTACCCAACTCCATGTGGGAAGCCAAGATAGGTTAAGATACGAAGTCACAGCTGGGCATGGTGGTGCACACCTGCAGTCTCAGTAGTTGGGTAGTTGACACAGCTGGGCATGGTGGTGCACACCTGTAATCTCAGTACTTGGGAGGCTGACACAGAAGGACCACAGGTTGGAGGCCAGCCTCAGTAACTTAGAAAGACCCTCAGCAACTCAGATGCTGTTTCAAATCTAAAAAAAAAAAAAAAAAAAAGAAACTTAAAAGGACTGGGAGTATAGGTTGGAGGCCCCTGGTTCAATCCTAAGCACCAAAAATGAAAAAGTAAAAAAAGATATAAAGTTACGTATGAGCATGTCAAAGGGAACTAGAAAAGAACAAAGGGAGCAGAGGAGCAGAAATTCACCTTAGCAAATGTCCAGTAGCTTAGCTCTGAAGCATAGCTATGCAGGACCCATTATAATCGCAAGCCTCCCATCCACAGGAACAGAGCCATCCTACTGCTTATCCGTGTCCTTTCTTCTTACTTTTAAAAGGGCAGTTACAACCAAGATAACCCTACCAAAGAGGGTCCCTCCAATGGGACTTCTTTTTCTCACTTCTCTTTAAGAAAACATCAAATATTTTATTCTAAGCTTTCCTTTCAGTGGCCTTCTTTCAAGGCCAGACAGAAGCTGCCCCTCTACCCACACTCAGTATCTTGCCATCGACACATCTTGCTACAAGAGCAAATGAGGCATCTTCTCCCCCAACAGCTGGCAGGCAAGAGACAGTGATGAGGAGAACAGGCCATGACTTTGAAGTGAAAGCTGTGGACAGGCTGTCTGCCTGTGGACAGGTGAGGACTGACACGGTGACCCGGGGACTCTTCTCTAATTAGGCTCCTGTTTCAGCCTTACTTCCTCAATCCATTTAAATCCCATTGCCAGTGCCAGGGCCTCATTCCTCTCACTTGTAAATATTTGGCTTAATACTGAGAGCCATTAACTGCACTCGATGGTTTTCTCCTCTCCCACATACATTTTGCTTTGGATTTACACCCAGGGAATGAAAAGAGTGAAAGGAAGAGTGAGCAGACTGCAGACTCCTTCATAGCTCTGTTATATCTCGAGAGACAACACATGCCGTTGTCCAAAAGGGTGTAAGAAGCTCATTTAAATGAATTTGGAAAATGTTCCTAAGGTCAGAGAATCTCTTGAAAGGAATTGTCCAGTAGAAATAAACCTTCCAGAGAGTCCATCTTTCCTCATAAGTTCCTTTGATTCGGAGGCCATGCACAAAGAGTGTGAGTCAAGAATCTTATTTCTCAAGTTTATTCTGTGAACTACTACAGAGGAACATACAATTTTAGAGTTAAAGTACTTTTCCTGAACATCATTACTGCATTTTTCAGACTAGGGATGTGAAATCATTTACCTAATATTCATAGCTGGTGTTAAAAACAGAAATAGGATTAAACCTGGGACCCTGACTCTCAGAGGACTAAAACTCATGATGGGTTTAATGGGAGTGACCAGGAGGTGTCCAGGAGTCAGAAGATTTAGAGGAGGAAGAGTGAGAAAGAAAATAGAGAGTTGACTTCCAAGGTCAACTTTATCCTTCCCACATTCTTGTCTGAAGCCACTTATTTGAAAAGTCTTTACAGAGTCTAATTGCTACTACAAAGCTCAGTGCAGACAAGACTCATTTTCTTTTCATGTTTCCAAACATTACTTTATAGCCTACCCTATTGTGTTTGTTTATTAAAAGGGACAGGAATTCTGTTTTCCTTCGGTTTAATGTTTACTGATATACACAGCATATTGCTAGACACTGCTGTGCATACAAAGGTGGCAGACTAGGAATTTTTATTCTGCAGAGGAAGGCAGGCACAGGACCACCAAACCCAACAAACACAGAGCAGAATGCAGGGGTAGTAACAGAGGTATGGGCAAGACACTGCAAGAGCGTACTGAACAAAATATTCAAGCCAGCATCTCTATATAGACTGAAAGCATGTTAGCTGGTCATCTAAGGTTAGGTACATGTACGGTGATAGTTAATAGGTACAGGATTTTTTTATTGCGATGATGAAAATGTTTAAAAATTGATCATGTAATGGTTGTAAAACTATGGAAACACACTAAAAACCATTGAATGGTATAATTTAAATTGTCACCTTCTTTTTCTCTTCCTCTTCCTCCTTCTTCTCCTTCTCCTTCTCCTACTCCTTCCCCTTCCCCTTCCCCTTCTTTTTCCTTGTTATTATTGTACTGGGATTGAATATAGAGGCATGATATCGCTGAACTACACTCCCAGCCCTTTTAATTTTTTTTTAAATTTTGAAACAGGTTCTAACTAAGTTTCTGAGGCTAGCCTCAAACCTATAATTCTCCTGTCTCAGCCCCCCAAGTACTGGGATCACAGGTGTGCACCACCATATCTGGCTCTAATTTAAATTGTTGAATTATATGATATGCAAATTATATTTCCAAAAAGAGTTGTCATAAAAATACTATAATAGTTGAGGGAAGGGAATAATTAATTCCAAATGGAATGAGATCCAGGAGGATCCCATGAAAGAGAGACATCTAAGGAAATAGACACCTTCATAACAAAGTTTTAGGGAAAAGTGGCCTACAACAGCTTCTTTATACTACATCTTCATTGTACCCCTTCCCTAAAGTTGCATAACTTATTGTTTGGGGTCTCTTACCTCATAGCTACCAGTAGTCTACATGCATGACAGACAGAGATGAATAATCAGTCATGGAGCAAGTGAGAGAACATTAGGAACTTAGGGATTTACATGTAGTAAATGTAATGGAAAAAACATTCCATACCTAAAATTCCTTCCCCTCCATTCCTGATGGGGCTTTCATGTCTCTTAAGAACAAATAAAAGAAAAAAAAGAGCTATTACTTCACCCAGTGTTCCCTCTGCCCTTGGTTAACAGAACCCACTTCTACCAGGCACAGCAATGAACTACATTTCCTGGCCCTCTTTCTAAACTGAAGTACCCGTTGTGGAAAACAGTGCAGGGGAATAAACTCAGTTGGTAAGCCCAGTTCCCCTTCTCGTCCTCCTTCCTGATGTCTGGTGTGTAGATAAATGGCTGAATTTGCAAAATACATCAGAAAACTTTGAAAAAGGTACAAAAGAACCATGGAACCCTTTACTCTAAATTCTCTTCATGGATGAATGAATGCTATAGATCACCCACTTCAGACTTCTCCTTACATGAGGATCACAAACCCCTGGTATATGATTCTGTTCTGTTTCAGATGTCTATTTCTTGCGGCAAAACATGTTTCTCACTAATACACTGGCCCTTTGAGAGAACTTTTAGATGAGTTCATTACTAAATTAAATAAGCATCTACACTAGCAGAAAGAATTGAAGGCCCAACTCTATGAGGAGGAGATAAGAATTCAGAACTTCTACCAGACCTTTGAAGTAAAGGTGTCATAGTCTAAGTCCCAGTGGAATGGCCAAAAGATGTGAGAAGAGTTAAAAATCCTGCCGGTAGATACATATCCTGTCCATTCCCTGAAGCACCATTTTGACTTAAATTAGAATGTAAGAAGAGTTAAATATGTATATGATAAACCACAAATTAACCATAGGAGAATAGCAAAGCTAAGTTATAGCTAATAAGCCAGCAACAAAGATAAAATTAAATTCATAAATAACATTCCACCTAAAAGGAGACAGAAAAGAGAAAAATGAGAACAAAATACAGATAGCCTAAGCAGAAAGGAAACCTAACTACATTGACAAACATATTAAATATAAATGGCCTCAACATCTCACTTAAAAGGCAGAGACTGTCAGACTAGATTTTTAAAAAGCAAGACTCTAGTCAGTCGTGGTGGCACAAGCCTATAATCCCAGTACTTGGGACACTGAGACAGGAGGATCACAGGTTCAAGGCCAGTACCAGAAATTTAGCAAGTCTCTGTTTCAAAATAAAAAACAAAATAGGACAAGGAATCTACTCAGAGGTAGAATGCCCTGAATTCAAGAAAAAAAAATTAAAAATAAAGTAAGACTCGAGATGTGCTGCTTATAAGTAAAACACTTTAAATATAAAAGCACGAATAGGCTAGATGTTAAATGATTTTAAAAGTTATATCATACTAACACTAATTTAAAAAGCTGGCATAGTTATATGAATATCAAAGAAGATTTTAGAACAAAGACTATTACCAGAGAAAATGAAGCTTACTTCATAATTATAAAGTATCCAATTCATCAAAATAAGATAATAATCCTAAACATTAGCATATTTACTGACATAATTTCAAAAACTGCAATTAGAAATACATAATTAAAGTAGGAGGAGATAATCAGTCTCAATAATTGATAGGGCAATGAGTGTCTAACTGGTATGTGGACAAATATAAAAATCAGAAAAGAAAATTAGAGAAAATGTATTAAAGGTATATGTAACTATCAACCAACTTGACCTAATTGACATTTATAGAACATTCTACCCCCAAACAGCAGAAAAAAACGTTATTTTAAAGTACATTTAGAATATTAGTTAGATAACATTCCAAGGAATAAAACAAGTCTCAGTAAATTTTAAAATATTTAAAACATAAAATGTATAAGCACAAATAACTCAATGGAACAGAAATCAATTCATACAAACATAAATAATTGCCTTTTGACAAAGATACAAAGGCAATTCAGAAATAATATAGTTTTTCAACAATGCTACAGAAATTGTGTATACATGTGCAAATAAACTTGGATACACAATCTCACAACATAGACAAGGATTAATGCAAAACAAATCACATGTCTAAATGAAAATCATCAAACTTTAAAACCTTGAAAAGAAAACATAATAGAAAACCTTTGAAACATTGAGTTGGGCAAAGAATTCTTAGACATGACACCAAAAACACAACTGTAAAAGAACAGACTAAAAGATTTGTCCATCAAAATTAAAAACTTCTTCTCTTCAAAAAACACCATTTAAGAGAATGCATAAGTGATGTACTGGAGAAAGTACTTTCAAAAAACATATCTGATAAAGAACTTGTATTCTGAATATGTAAAGAAGACTTAAGAAAGAAACAAATAGAAATCAAAACCAGCTCTATTAACAAAGCAATAAATGGGAAAGGATTTGGACATTTCAGGAAATGAAATATATTAAGGGCAAATAAGTTCATGAAAAGTTGCTCAACATCATTAGTCACTACAATATGGCAAGTTAAAACCACAGGATATTAGTATGTGACTATTCAAACTATTGCAATTAAAAAGATTGACCATATCAAATGTTGGCAGGAATGTGGAGAAACTTTAGCTCTTATACATGGCTAGTGAGAATGTAAACTGAACAACCGCTTTGGAAAAGCTGATGAACACTGAGTTGCTTCCAGTTCTGAACAGCCATTCCACTCCAGGTATCACCCAAGAGGAAAAAAAAAAAAAAAAAAACATATGCCCACACAGACTTGTACAGAAGATTTCAGAGCCATGTCTTTTTTGTAATTATCAAAAAACTAGAAACTATCCAAATCTGCATAAATATGCAAAGAACATATAAATTGTGATACATATAATAGAATACTACTCAAAAATAAAGAGGTATGAACTAATGACACACACAGTATGTGTAAACCTCGAAATGATTACACTGAGTAAAAGAGACCAGACACCAAAGGGAACATACTGCATGATTCCATTTATATAAACCTCTAGAAATACTTGCTAATCTAGACTGGCAGAAAACAGGTCAGTGGTTGCCAGAGGAAGAAGGGGAAGGGAGGAGGGGATGGAAGGAATTGCAGAGGTTGTGGGGAAGGTTCACTATGGTGATGGGAGGAGTGCTTCACAGTTGTGTACGTGTGCCAATACTTACCAAGCTGTACACTTAAATATATACAGTTTACTTTAGGTCAACTGTATCTCAATGAAACTATTTAAAAAATAATTAGAGCATGAGGACAACCTCCAGAGAGGAACAAAGAGCTCTCTATTTAAAATAAAATTGTCATAGAAAAAAAATTAAAAACCTGAACTAACATTTAAATATTGTACACACTTTACAATGTCAGCAAGAGTCTGTGAAAAAAAATCACAGTGCGATGTTCTACCATGCTTTTCCTCAAGTAAATAATGACTTATGCTGAAGGGAGAGAGAGAGAGAGGGAGAGGAAGAGGGAGGGAGAGGGAGAAGGAGAGGGAGAGTGAGAGAGAAATACAGTTCATGTTGAAATAGACCATTGTAATGGATCCCACACGAGGGATTGAAATACCATCTGTGGAGCACATAATCCTATTCATTTATTTGAAAATGGAGTTTTCATCTAATTCTGTTTTCATCTAATTCCACACTTGCATAGGCATTATCTATTTTGGCCACAACTCTTGCATTGTGTCTTTTTAGGTTCAATCAGATTTAAATAACATAAGCAACATGATCCTAATGAACCACCGGTGAAAATGCCAACAAGCACTGGAATATACTCTAGTTTACTAAGTAGAAATTACTAACAAATCAGCCCACAACAGGTCTGATGATACAATTGCCAATTGATTCTGTTTGGGAATGATTTAAAAATCCTCCTCCTACAGTTTAGAGAGGAGACAAGGAAGATATTTTCATTTGGAACACATCCTGCCCTGCTGGTCCGTGCTTCTGTGTCTATAGGGAAAGCTTGGTGGTTCTGCGGGGAGTGCTGTGTCAGTCTCTTGTGTTTTGAGAATGGCATTTCTCCTGGCCTGACCACTCTGTGTGGAGGCGAGGGATTCTTGCAGACATCGTCTTTCCCACAGCATGCTTTCTACCATGTGGTGTTTCCCCTGGTCTGCCCGGTTTCAACTTGCTGCCATTTGTTTCCAAACACTTTGCTTCTGATTCTCCAACACGTCTGCATCCCAAGACAATCATAAAGGTTGGCGCTAGGGAGAGAGAGGAGGGCTTGTGGCCATGGCTAGGGTTCCTGAGTTTACCACTCTTGGTAGTGGCCCTTGGGCATTTCCTTCTGGACTCTGGTGCCCTCATGATCTTTCTATTCTCCTTTCATGTCTAACCAGCTTGAAAATAACTGGAGTCCCCGTGCACAGAGTCAATGACAAATAATAAGAGCCAAAGTGGTTTCTCTGTCTGGATCCTTTGCTTTCAGTATGGAAGTCTTAAGCCAAATGCATAAATTAAGCAACAGAATTTCTTCAAAAAGGGGAGAGAAAGCAGCTAGAATGCTGCACCTAAAACCAGGGAACACAAGTTCAAATGCCTTCCGGCGCCAGAAGGATGGATGGATTGGAGGAGTGCTACAAGTCAGGCAGGCCCTTGGAAAACCCAGAGAGCCCTGACTGGTCTACAGCTGCAGATGCCCTCAGTCTCCTATCTACTGTCACATAGGAATCTCAAGTCAGTCCTACTACCAACCCCCTGGTTCTTCCATGGAAAATGAAAGTCCCAAGTTTTATGGTAAAATTTGTTAAAATATAAGAAATTGTCTGAACCAAACAAAATATGATATGCATCATAAGCCAGGTGGCATTGTGCACCTGTGGTCTCAGTTCTTAGGAGACTGAGGCAGGAAGATCACTTGAACATAAGAGTTAGAGGCCAGTCTGGGCAACATAGCAAGACCCCATCTCAAAAAAAAATCATAATTACGCATCAAACCATACAGCTGCTAGTGGCAAACTGGCTGAAACAGAGACTCAACCAGATTTTGAAAACATCAGGGAGGATACTAAAGGAACACACAAGAAAGTTCATTGAGTGTTACATTTTAAATTTAACTGTCTTTTTTTTTTTTGGTGCATTATAATCATATATCTTTGTTAGGTACAAGCTGGTAGAGGCATACGTGCACACATCTTTTTTAAACCTTCCTCAATTCTCACCCCATTCCCTCCCCCCTCCCTACTTTTCATGTTTGGTTTTCGACCCTGCCAGAACTGTCATTCACATAGCTATTCTAAATTTTACATCAAGAAGCACTTCAAATGCATACCAACTGATAACTTTACTTTGGGTGAACATTTGGAGGAGAGATCCAGCTGACACTACCTCATCAGGGAGGGGACAGTGAAATACCACAGCAAAGGTGAAGAAGTGCCTGTTATTCCCTTTCAGAGCTTAACTACATCTTCTTTTTCTTGGGTTGTTAAAAGAAATGGTTATCCTTGGGAGAAATTAAAGATACAAAGACTCTCAAGTAAAATGTAAATATTTACAATTACCCAACCTATACTGATAGAAAAGAAAGAGAACCCCTGAAAGCAATGTTCTGCATATAAGTAGATTCTGAGGACTAATTGTTCCATCAGTTAAGGGGAGGAGGAAAATTCCATGGCCAAGTAAGTTTGAGATGTGCCTTCACAATAGACATTCTGAAGGCCTTTAAAAGGCTAAAGTGATCTTTATTAAAGGGAATCCAGCCTCGCATGGTGACATAAACCTGTAATCCCAGCTACTCAGGAGGCTCAGGCAAGAAGATCACAAGTTTGAGGCTCACTTCAGCAATTTAGCGAACCCTTTCTCAAAATAAAAAATGAAAAGCACTAGGGAAGTAGCTCAGTGATTGAGCATCCTTGGGTTCAATCTCCAATACCAAAAAAAAGGAGAAATAGGGAGAAGAAAAAAGAAGAGAGATCTAGCACACGACACTTCCCAAACTTATTGGATAATACAATAATGAATTGTGCAGGATGAGTGCTCTGTATCTCACACCAGGGGCATGCAACCATAGGTAATGTCCAAGATGCAACTTTCTGGAAACTTGTGCTCTTCCTGGGATCAACAAGTAGGTTTCATCTGTGGTGGTACATTTCATGTCCCTCAATTCCATGCTAAGCACAGTGAACTAACTCAGTTGCTGTTTTTAAGCTTAAGCATCCAGAAGTTTGGCTGCCATATCTTTAAGCTTGCCATAACTGTGCTAACCACTTCAATGGAGCCAGCTGGTCAGGGAGCCCATCTCAGGGTAACGCTGCCCGTGGTGACCTCATAAGTCTGCTTTCCTATGTGGAAATTCTCTTGGCGCGCTAGCTGACTTCCCTCAAACTTTTTTTTTTTTAGAATTATTTATCAAGACAAAAATACTTCTGGAACTTAGGATATTCCTATAGCTAAAAGAAAGAACTGTCGATGTAGCCCTGAGTGTATCCATTCATCAGTCTCTTGCTCCCCTTGGCTTCTCTGTGTGTGGCCCAGATGGATGCCCTAGGTTTACCACTGGATTACCCATAAAATGCTGGCAGTCGCTATCTCAAACTAAAAAATGCAAGTCTGCCACCACCTGGCCATGCCAATGCTTTGTGGTGGTTCACATAGCTCAAAAATTTTTTTTCCATTATTTTTTAAATTACTTTGCCATAAAAAGATTTGAACCATAGTACAATAAAAATTGCTTCTCCATTCTAGCCTTTTACATTAGCTATTATCTGTCTTTGCAAGAGCATTGCATAAATTATTAAGCTGGCAAAAATTCTACCTGCCTTGCAAAGACTGCAATTTCAGGAACTCACTTTTCAGAGATAAAGCAAGGATTTTTCATTGTTTCCCTTTGCCTCATCTCCAGGGGACTCAGAAGCCAAGCTTCTTTAAGCATAAAAACAGGCAGCAGACGTGATTTCCATCTGAGTAAACTGAAGCTACCTTGAATTCATAGAGGCTTTTAAAAAAATAAATTCATAGTTTCTATTTATAAAATTCTAAGTAGCAAGCAAGCACTGGCGACAGTAAAACAATAAAATAGTGAAGGTTTCCTGCGTTATTTATTAGAAACTATCTTTACTACTAGCAGAGTCCAACAACCAAAATCAGAAAATGTAAGTTTATGTTCCGACCCATGTGTGAGAAAATTGGAATTTCTGCTGGTGCAGTATGTGAACAAAGGGCCTTTCCCTGGTTGACTGTAGGTTCCTCTGAACCAAGCCGGATTCCATAGCAACAGAGCATAGGGTCCCTATGGAAACACACAAAAATCCACTGCTGGTGGCAGGGAGGGCATCGTGGGTAGGTATACTTAGGGACAGACCATCTGACTGTTGTCAGTTCAGGGCCACTGGCTGGCCTAACAGGATTGTCTCACATTTATCTCCACTCAAACGGGTTTGCTTAACAGAGTCTACAGACTAAAGTTTTCTCAAAATATTTGACAAGATCACAACTTTATTATTAAATGAGCCTGTGAGAATCAGACAAACCTATAGCAAAGGCTCTGGCTGCATTCTCTCTTCCTCAGCCCTCACCTAGCTCCCTAAGCCCACCAGAGCAGCCCAGCCCTCCCGTAAACAGTCCTCCATCAAAGACTGAATCCTCACGGCCCCAAACAGGTGTTTTATCTGGTATTCCAGAAACTCTCGGTCTAAGAAATATGGGCTCGAAGCTTCTTAGCAGGAAAAGACTAAAATGACACAAAGCCTGGATAAAGGATGAAATGTGTCCTTATGTCATCACTAGGGGAGAAGAGAAAGTACCTCGGAGCCACTCGTCCCAAAGCCTTGCCTGCTTGGCTAAGTGGCTGCTGACAATCCCAGTGCTTGGGAGGCTGAGACAGGAGGACTGCAGGTTTGAGACTAGTCTCAGCAATTTAGAGAGACCCTCAGCAACTTAGGGGACCCTGTTTCAAAATAAATAAAATACAAACAAAATGGGTTCTGGGTGTAGCTCAGAGGTTGAACACCCCTGGATTTAATCCCCAGTATCATACCAAAAATTAAAACTGTAAATATGATATGGTCTTGAGTTATTTGATGAGTTCTCTTTGGGGACAGTAGTAGGGAACAGTAAATATGACTTCTCAGTTCATTGGTAGAGGTAAGTATAACAGGATTCTCTAGCCAGGCCAATGATTTAGGAGCCACAATTGATATCTCCATGGTTCAAGAAGTCCACAGAAGCACAGAATGCCAGAGAGTTGTTACGGGGCTGGCAGATGTGGGGCATGCAGGCCACCCTCTGCCACTCTGAGCCACTCTGTCACTCTGCTCTTCTGCCCTTGACCCAGACGTGGCCTCAGGCAGCCACTTCCGATAGATGGTGTTCCCTTTCCCCAAAAGGCATCATTTGTTTTGTCTATTTTGTTAATTCTAGTCTAATATACCTTCATATTCCAATATAAAAAAAAAAAAAACGAATAGGAAAAGATGCATGGGTGTATGGCAAATAGTGCAATGTGGATCCCCAAAGTGCCGCCTGTGTGGCTGTCTGTCTCCTGGAAGGAAAGGAGTCCTGGGGTGAGCTCCAGATGTTTGTAGGCACTCACCCCAGAGCTTTCTGAAGCATGACATTCACACAAGAGCAGAGCTCATCTGTGGAGCTACTTTTCATATAAACACCAACCACAGCTCCAGCTCCTTATTTGCCTACAGCCAGTTCAGTTTTACATAAAGTTGGCCAAGTTAATAATCAGCTGTGAATATTTATTCACTGCCCTGGTAATCAATTGTCACACTCCTCTCTGCTGCAAACAGGAAATCATATACAGTTCAGTGTGTGGGAGTGAAGTCTTATTATTTACGGTTCTGAAGTTCTCTTAAGGAGTGCCAAAGACAGGCAGGGCACTTCCATGGGAACTGATCTTTCCCCATCAGAGACCGCCTGCAGGCTGACAGGGTGGGTGACCCAGTCCCCAAACCTCTTCCTTTGGGCTTCCTCACAAGCCTTGTAGCCTGGATGCCCCATTAGAGCTTGAACCCTGACTTTAGCATTTGACCTCCATCTAACAAAAACAGGGTAACAGACTTAAGCCTACCCCAAGGGAAACAATCGTCAGAACGGTCCGATGCTTCGCAGCAGCATCCAGCAGGGCATCTGAGGCGAAGAGGATGGCGCTGGACTGGAGAAGGACCCTGGCCATCCCCTTTGTGCATTCATGACTCTGCTACAGCAGCCCGGCTCACAATGATCTGCTTTGTCTTCCATAAGCCAAGATGAAGCCAAGGACATCCGAGTGAGAATGCCTCTGGATTCACCGATCCTTTCTGCAGGGGCGTAGTCGCTCTGCTCTACCCCAGCTCCGTTGCTTTTCCAAGTCCCATTCCACCAAATCTATAGGCAATCTCCAACTTGCGGAAAGTCAGGTTCCAAAGATGTGTTTGGAAATCAGTCATGTGTTCAGAGGCACATTGATTCCAACGTGTTAAATGTTGTAAATAATGGCTAGATCCCCAGGACAGCCTTAATAGCTCATTTATTCCAAAACATTCCAGAGTGAACTACAGTGCCTTGGGGATCAGTACTCTCCACTCCTTTCCAATGGCTGGCACATCTGCATTTCAGTGTGGCCAAGACTCTCCTCACTGCTGCAGCTCAGGGATTATTCCTCTCACGGCAGCATCAAGGTAGGGATGGGGAGGACTAGAGACTACTCGGGCTCCCAGTCTCCCCTGAACCTGCGAAGGAGGCCCTGTGGAATTTTGAGGTGAGGAGAGAGGGGCACTTATGACACTGCCAAGGGCAAAGGGCTTGGAAGGACCTGGCCCTGGTGCATTTGTTCATCATGTCCGGGACTCAAACTGTCTCTTTTACCAGCCCCCAAAACAGCTTATTTCTCTTTCCTTCTCCACTGTCACCTGTTGTTTCTAATCAGACTTTCTGGAGGACAAATAGTCTCCCTTTGTCTCTCACTCTGCTACTGTCCTTTTAGCCAAAATAAAAATGGCTAATCAACATAAATTTTTAAAAAGAGAACAGCAGTCAGGCACAGTGGCTCATGCCTGTAATCCTAGTACTTGGGAGGCTGAGATAGAAGGATTGCAGGTTGGAGGCCAGCCTCAGCAACTTAGAAAGACCCTATTTCAAAATAAAAATAAAAAAGGCTAGAGATATACTTCTGAGTAAGAGTGTCCTGGGTTCAATCCCCAGTCCAAAAAAAAACCACAAAAAACAAAAACAAACAAACAAAAAACCCCAACATCACTAATAATTAAAGAACTGCAAAATAAAGCAAGGTACTAGTAAATTATTACAACCTGTATGGATAGCAATTTAGGAATTTGTATCAAGACCCATAAACACGTGACTAGGATTGTTCTTGTCTCCCAATATCTATCACTCCTTCCCACAGAAATATATTATACAGAAGCTCTTGCAACTTGGATAGGCATGGGACTAAGTTCTTGTATCCCAGTGGGATACAAGAGAGCAAGGGATGTGGGCATGCCTTGGCGCCTTCCTTAGGAAACAGCTGGAATTGCTATTGCTATTTGCCTCTCTCTCCTGCCTCTTCCTTCTGCTGCTTAAGACCTAGATTCAAATGTGAAGATCAATAATGATATATGAAAATAAAGACCACACCGTAGAGATGGTAGAGCAGAAAGGCAGAAATTGCCTGGGACCCTGACTAGCTGGTTTGCCCACCTCTGGGCACCTCGTAGTCAAATCAAATCCTCCATTGTTCAATATGCATACCCTTTACTATGGTCTGGGTATAGTTTCAATATGCTCCCCCAAAGGGGTTCATATGTTGAAAGTTGTTTCCTGGGATGGCATTATGGGAGACAGTGTGGCAGCGTGGACATTTAAGAGGTGGTGTCAAGTAGGAGGTCGGTGGTTGTGTGTACTGGAAGGGACTGAGAGTCTCCTGGGACCCTGGAGGGGTTGTTATAAAGCCTGAGCCTGGCCCACTCTCCTGTCTAGTGATGTGATCACTCACTCACACACACACACACACTCCCATAATCTTGTGATGCAGCCTTAGAAAAGCCCTCACCAGAACTAAACCAATGCCAGTGCCATGCCCTTGAACTTCCAGAACTGTGAGTTAAGTGAACCTCTTTTCTTTATAAAATTAGACTGTCTTAGGTATTTCATTATAGTAACATAAAGCAGAATACTATACTCTTGGTCCCAGAAAGTCTGCTTAAAATAATTTCTTATGACTCACTTATGTGTGTGCAAAGAGATACATAAATTGTAGAAGAACTTAGGAGATGGAAAGATCTTCCAAGCTCTCAGATAAGCAGAATAAATATCATCAAAATGGCCATTCTACCAAAACTGACCTACAGATTTGATGCAATCCTTATTAAAATACCAATGTCATTCTTCACAGAGCTAGAAATCAGTCCTAAATTAATATGGAAAAAAAAAAGACCCAGAATAGTCAAAGCAATTCTCAGCAATAAGAATTATGTAGGAAGAATCATCATACCTCACTTGAAACTATACTATAGAGCTATAGTATAAAAATAGCACAATATTGGCACATAAACAGACCTTAGACCAATGAAATAGAAGATTCAGAAACAAATCCACACTTTTATGGCCAATTGTTTTTGACAAAGGTGTCAAAAATATACACTGGAAAAGATAGTCTTCTCAATAAATAGTGTTGGGAGAACTGATTATCCGTTTGTAGAAAAATGGGGTTTAACTCCAACCTTCACCCTGTACAAGAGTCAATTGAAGATGGATCAAAGACCTAGAAATTAGACAAGATACTTTGCAATTTCTAGAAAATGGCATCAGACCAGCTCTCCAAAATATAAGCCTGGTAGAAATTTTCTCAATAAGAGCCCCAAAGTTTCAGAAATTAAAATGAGAATTAGTACGTGGGATGGCATTAAATTAAAAAGCTACTGTCTAGCAAAGGAAAACATCAAGAATCTTATGAGAAAACGAACAGAATGGGAGATCTTTGCAAGCTCTTCCTCTGATAGAGGACTAATATCCAGAATATACAAATAACTTAAAAAATTTAACACTAAAAAATAATAACACACATCTATAATCCCAATACTTGGGAAGCTGAGACAGGAGGATCACAGATTCAAGGACAGCTTCAACAATATAGTGAGACTCTCAGGAAGACCCTGTTTCAAAACAAAAAATACAGAGGGCTGAGGGTATAACTCAGAAGTAGAATGCCCCTGGGTTCAATCACTAGTACCACACACATACACATACACGCACACACACACACACACACACACGCACACACACACACCCCAAAATAATGATAATAATAATAATAATAATAACCCAATAAAAATGAGCAAGGAATTAAACAGACACTTCACAAAATAATAAATACAAATGGCCAATAAATACATGAAAAATGATAAACATCATTAGCAGAGAGATGCAAATCAAAATTACACTGAGATTTCACCTAACCCCAAATAGAATGGCAAGCATCAAAAATACAAACAATAAAGCCGGGCGTGGTGGCGCACACTTGTAATCCCAGCATTCGGGAGGCTGAGACCGGAGGATCCGGGTTCGCGGCCAGCCTCAGCTACTTAGTGAGGCCCTCCGCAACTTAGTGAGACCCTGTTTCAAAATAAAGGATAAAAAATAGGGCTGGGGGTGTAGCTTGGAGGTAGAATGCCTCTGGGTTCAATCCCCAATACCGCAAAAAAAAAAAAAAAAATACAAACAATAAATGCTGGTGAGGATATAGGGAAACAGGAACCTTATACACTGTTGGTAGGACTGCAAATTGGTATAGCTGCTATGGAGACCAGTATGAAGGTTCCTTAACAGACTGGGAATGGAGCTACCATATGACCCAGGCATACCACTCTTGGGGTCTTTTCAAAGGAACTGAAGTCATATTACTATAGGGATACATGTGTTTCCATGTTTATACAGCACAATTCATGATAGCAAAACTATGGAACCAGTCTAGGTATTGTCAATAGACAAATGGATTACAAAATTATGGTACATATACACAGTGGGATTTTACTTAGTAATAAAAAAGAACACAATCATATAATTTGTAGGAAAAGTGGATGGAACTAGAGAATATTAAGCTGAGATTAGCCAGTCACAGAAAGTGAAAGACCATATGTTTTCCCTCATATGTGGAAGCTAGGGAGAAAATGGGATGTTAAAGGGTCTCCAGACAAAGGAGGAGAAACCCCAGTGGAGTAATGGAGGGGCCTGGGGGGGAGGGAGGTGGAGGAAGAGAGACTTGATGAAGGAAACACTTCAACCGACATCATGTACGTATACAAAATATCAATGCCAATCTCATCTCGTGTTCAGGTTAGGAGAGAGAGTGGTATGGGAGCTGCCTAGTAGGGGAGCTCACCAAGCGCTATGCGCACAAACGTCTTTATCACTTTGAACCTCATTATGAGGCATGACTATAATGCACCAGTAAAAACTGTAAACAGACTCTATAGCACACTGTGAATTGTAAACCTCTGTAGGCTGAATTTTGCTTTAAAAAAAAAAGCAACTAGAATTTTGGATGTATGACAATAGTAAATCAAATATTGATGACTGAATCCAAAGTGGACCTGTGGACAGGCTTTCCGTGCTGCACACACAGTGTGTACACATGCACACCACATGCACAGATACACACAAAGGACTGCAAGCTGCACATGCAACATGTGAAATGGCCGTTCCCACACCTGGGTGGTCTAGCCTGTTGTGCCATAACTTCATTCCTTTATTGTTTGAGGCAAACATCTTAAAAATATTTTTGACATGAAAAGTAATTCTACATTTGACTTGATTGCATTTCAAATTTAAAATAGCTACACATATTACAAATCTAGATTTAGAAAAAAAAATGTGGGCTTTCACCTCAAGAACATTCTTCTATTCAGAGAAAAGCAAAAGACAATATATTTTATATGAATGGAAAGGACTTGGCCAGACTAATTATCTCTAATCATAGTAATCACACACATGGAAATTAATTAATTATGATGTACAGTTTAAATTTGGATAAGTCAGCTTTATTTCATGATAAAGGATTCCCATAGCCTGGTGTGGTAGTACTTGCCTGTCATCCCAGTACTTGGAGGTATGAGACAGGAGGATCCCATGTTAGAGGCCAGCCTCAGCAATTTAGGGAGACCCTGGGCAACTTAGTAAAACTGTTTCAAAAATAAAACATCAAAATAAAGAGCTGGGGGTGTAGCTGGTAGGTAGAATGTCCCTGGTTCAATTCCCAATACCAAAAAGAAAAAGACTTCCACGAAGCTGGGAACAGTGGCACACAGCTGGACACACCAGCCATCCCACCTATTTGGGAGACTCCGACAATTGGATAGCAAGTTTGAGACCAGCCTCAGCAACTTAGCAAAACCTTGTCTTAAAATAAAATATAAAATAGGCTGGGTAATATTGCTTAGAGGTAGAATGACCCTGGGTTCAATCTCTAGTAACACACACACACACACACACACACACACACACACACACACACACACAAATCAATCAAAGAAAATTAAAAAGAGCTGGGGGTATGCTTAGTGATAAAACACTTGCCTAGCCTGCTTAAGGGCCTGGGTTCAATCCCCAGCACTACAAAAAACAAACAAATAATTGCTGCATATTACTTTTAATTTCATGAAAATTTTATGGCTTAAGATTTATACAACTTAACTATAGTAGAATAATTCCAGAGTATCTTTAACTGCAATCCAAATACCACAAATACTATTAAAACCAAAGCAAGAACGTTCACATCCAGTTAGTGGTAGTGTACATGCTACATACAAGCCTTTCAGTTTTCAAAGCACTTTCATACATCTTATTTGCTCCTAATAGCAACCCATATGATAAACTGGTATAAAAACACATCTTACAGATAAGAAAGTAAGGTTCATAGAAACTAAATCCACTGAGCAAGGATACTGCAGCTCAAAAGGTAGCTAGAGGTTTGAATCTATATTTAATTCATCTTCTATGTTGAGAATCTGGACACTTTTTTGTTGTTGTGTAACATCAGAAAGAAGAGGTGATAAATCTAACAGGTTTTCTTTGAAAACGACATGCAGCTCCGTGCACTATAGTTAGGATGCTCATGTGTGCATTTGTGGTCAGATAAGGAATATATGGAAAAAAGTTTCCCAACCACAGCTAGCATGCTTCTTTCTTCTCTATCTCTATAATGTAGTTCCTATACATACATTAGGATTAATGTATGTAACAAACAGTATTGGCTAACTCTAAGCCATCTCACGAAAAACCACAGAAAATAATATACACAACATGAATATTTATCATAAAACTGATGAGTATTAATGAAAATGTATCAGAAAGTGTTCGAGTCAGCATTTATTTAGATTTTAATCAATCACATTTTTACATGAGATCGGTTTTGTGACAGTAAAAACCATGTATCTCTCTCTATATATATACACACACACACACACACACACACACAAACAAACATATATATGTGAACACACTTATAAACACATGCACATACACACATACATTAAAACCATTTCATTTCCCTGGGCATTTCTTTGTTATTATATAAAGTTTTCAAAAATAATTGAGCACATTTAAATTCTTTCTTAACAAAGATTAGGCAAGCATACTAATCCAAAGATGAACAAATTTAGGGTTCAATTAAATCTATGAGCAGAGTAAAACTTCCTCAAGTAATCACAGGTCTTTTCATGTCCTAGTAATAAGTTCTTTATGACTTTTTTTTTTTTTTTTATGGTGCTGGAGGGGTCAAACCCAGGGCCTTGCGCTTGGCGGGCAAGTGTTCTATGACTCAGTCATATTCCCAGCCCTCGTGATGAAAAATTTTCCAACCCCTTCTTTTTTTCCAACCAGACTCTTAGA
This sequence comes from Graphiurus murinus, assembly GCA_004027655.1. Taxonomy (NCBI): domain Eukaryota; kingdom Metazoa; phylum Chordata; class Mammalia; order Rodentia; family Gliridae; genus Graphiurus; species Graphiurus murinus. Next base: position 19,770 of record PVLC010017019.1, read on the forward strand.
AAAGGTTTCTACCAGGCCACTCCCCACTCTTGGTTGGTTCTTCCGGCCCGGTGACATGTGTCCACCTGCTGGACAGAGGCCTGCTGCTCCAGGTCGCTCTGTGAATGAGCAGCCGCTGCACAGCCTGAGAGTGCAGTAGTCTACATTTTAACAGCCTCCCTGACTTTCTGCCCACATGTTCCAGCCAGAGCTGAGCCAGCCTCTTCCCTGCGCCCCATACACAAGAGAACCAGGGGTTTCTCCGAGAACCCCCACAGAGCAGTGACCACCAGCCACCTCCACTGCACATGAGCACGCAATGAGAACCACAGCCTGGGACGGTTTCCATGTCAGCCAACAGCAAGGACTAACCCCAGGTGGCTCCTTCTGATCTCCAGAGCCCTGGAGGTACTGAGGAGGAAGGAGCACCGGCCCAGGCTCCCTTGCTGGATTCCTGAAAAGTGATTTTGTATCAGGAGCACCACCCTGGGGACCCACCAAGTCTACTGAGATCTGAGGGCCGTCTCCCAGGCGGTGAGACACAATCACCACATACTTGTGATCTGTTTGCTTCATTTCTCTGAAGTTCCTTGTTTCCAGGAGCCTTTTAAGAATTTAATTTCAAAAGAAAAAAATGTTCACTGAATTTACTTTAAAAAGATGTAATTGAGCTGGGTGTGGCAGCACATGCCTGTAATCCCAGTACCTGGGAAGCCGAGTCAGGGGGATCACAGGTTAAAAGGGCTAGGGTTGTAGTTCAGAGGTAGAAAGTCCCTGGGTTCAGTCCCTAGTACAAAAAAAAAAGATAAATTTGAACATGGAGAACATTGCATTAGTGAGTAAAATTAAATTTCTTGACTGTTTTCAGTCAAAAAATTATAAAATAATATTTTTAAAAATCTGTGAAGTCTTGTAATCATAATGGAGCTCAGAAATTCTTAACAAAATATGATATGGCCAGGAGTTGATAATCTAAAACCCATAAATTATTCTATCACTTTCATTTCTTTTATTTAGGTGAAGTATCTCATTTTTCCACTCAGAATATGTACCAGTGATGAGGTAGCTTAGAAAGAGAATGTTAGGTAGAAAAGAGGTATTGGGAAAATTCATAAAAATATAGTTTTTAGCCTTTTAAAAAAAATCTGGAAGAGTGTGAATTCAAAATTCCACCCCGTGGAAGTTTTGGTTCGGCCCAAGAGAAACGTACAGCCCAGCCCACCTGAGACGTACCGTCAAATCCCGCACACCTGGAAAGAGGAGGAGCCAGATCTCACCGGGAGCCCAACCTATAGGACTGCTTGGAACCTGAGAGTGAGGGGCTGGAATTAAGGACCCCGCCCTCTCATATACCCCCTGGAATCCCACGTGTTTCTCTCTTGGACTCTTGCCCGGGATCGGGGAACATGCCCTAAGAATCGGTGGCCGGGAATTTCTTTCTGTACTCCCCGTCTTTTCCTACACCCCAGTTTTCCTCTCCCTGACCTTTTCCTGAAGAATAAACCTGCCAGATGTTGTGACAGATACGTGTAGAAATTCTTTTCTCCACGGATATCAAAAACCTGGATTTTAGTAATTTATTTATTTTTGGGGTCCATTCGGCACCCCATCACACCAGCATCATCCCCCATTACCCACCACCGAATGATCAGACTGGAAAAGTTAATGTCTCAAAGCCTCAGTTTCCTTACCTGTAAAATGGGTAGGATTATATCTTCCTCATAGTGATGTTTCAGGAATTTAGTAAGATAATACATGCACCTTGTACATAGAATGTATTTAATAAAGTTAATTATTACTTTGTTATTGTCTTAAGTACATTTGAAAAGTACTTAGGAGCCTTGCATGGTGGTGCACGCTTGAAATTCCAGTACTTGGGAGGCTGAGACAGGAGGATTACAGGTTTGCGGCCAGCCTCAGCTACTTAGTGAGGCCCTTCGCAACTTAGAGAGACCCTATTTCAAAATAAAGAATAAAAAATGGGACTGGGGGTGTAGCTCAGAGGTAGAATGCCCCTGAGTTCCATTCCTAGTACCACCAAAAAGAAAGAAGGAAGGAAGAGAGGGAGAAAGGGAGGGAGGGAGGAAAGGAGGGAGGGAGGGAGGGAAAAAAAACTAGGGCTGGGGGCATAGCTCGGAGGTAGAATGCTCAGCACTTGGGGCAGCCTCTTTGAGGGCAGGAAGTGTGTCTGGCTCTGATACCTACCTACTCTCTAGAGTCGATCTACTGGTTTTTACATCGTAGGCACCCAATCAATGCATGTTAAATTTGATTGAATTGAATCCACTCTCAAAACAGATCTTCCTTACGAAAAAGAAATGGAAATGGCTTCTTATAAGGAACAATAAATGATTTTAGTGGAAAAGTAGAGTAGAAACCTGCACTGTCTCCAAGCAGGAACCACACTAAGCTGTAGGGTCCCTGGCCTTTGCCCACTCTCCTTGCAGTTCTGAGAGGGGCACCATTCCATGGCCCCTTCACCAAGGTGGGCCTGCCTGGGTGCTCCTTGAGCCTGCTCCTTTCCCAGACACAGACAACTCTGAACTGGCAGCCAACTCTCCAGGAAGGGTCTCTGAGGCCCAGAGAAGATGATTCTGTAGCATACATGTCCTAGAAATGTCCTGGTGAAGAGCTAGTTTTGTGAAGTATTCTAATCTACGAAGGTGAGGAGGGGAGAGGGGAGGGTGGGGCCCCAAAGCAATCCTTGGTAAGGTCAGGGAGGAGTACAGGGCAGCTGGCAACCCCAGGCCAAGTCCCCAGGACGCTCCACGGTGTGACCTACTGGGAAGGGAACTGTGGAGACAGATGGGAGGATGGGCCCTGCTCTCCTGAAGGAACCACTTCACTACATGAAGGAAACCCCTTTCAAACATAGGTATGCATATGAAAGCATCCTTTTTTGCCTTCTAGGTAAAATGAATACCCAAAACTAAAGGAGGGATGAGTCCTGGGTTTCCATCCTTTTTAGGTAACTGGAAACAGAACCAGTGACTGTGTTATCTGCCCAGCCCCAAAACCTAGTTGAAGCAGAGATCATGAAAGCAGAATGGTCCTGCATCCTCTCTTCTGTCTCCGTCCACAGAGTGCCTCACTAGAGCAAGCTGTGGAGGGCACCGAATGCTTACTGTGAGGCAAGAAGTAAGTAGAGAAAGCGGTCTGTCTCTGGGGTTCAGCAAGGAAATCAAGACATCACAGTGGAGAAATGCAAAATACCCTTAAGGAGATTAAATAGCTCCCAGGCCAGGGAGAGGAGCTGATTAATACATTAACATATCTAAAGGAAAATGTTTCAGTCTCCAGGGGCAGCTGGCCAGCTTAGAAGGCCTGAGAAAACTAGAATTTTAGAGGTAAAAGCTGAAGGCGTCCATCCAAGCAGCCTTAAGGGACACCTTGTAACCTGCCTAGTGGAAGGGAAAGGTTTATTCTTACCAATAAAATTTCAGGCATGATGGTGCTAATGAACTTGCCTAACTTTCAAGAAGGGCAGCACTATTGAATGAAAGAGCAGAGGTGTGGGGCTATGGACACTCTCTAACCAGCCTTGCTTGGGTCCATACTCCTGTACCAGTTTGCCAGGACAATCTAGCTTCCCACATGCTGGCCTTCAAGGAGAGGAGCGAGGGTCGGAGTCAGGCCTGAGCCCCTCTCCAAGCAATGGGTAAAGTGACAAGACAACATCTTGGCTTTATACATAAGTCCTATGGTCTGGGTTAACAGAAATGTATCCTGGGAGACAGACAGACTCTCTGTGTGTTGACATTTGTGCTTATGAGGTTGAACCCTGGTAAGGGCACCAAAATAATGGCACCCAAGGCCTCTGGAAAGTAGCCCAACTGCCAGCCAGGCCTCTCCACCCCCTGCACTGGGCGCTCAGTGCTGCTTTCTTTTTAAAGTTTCCCATCAGCCTGGGCCACTGAGAGCAGTTAGTGATGAATTCTCTAAGATGTTTGGTTATAAACATATAATTTTTCTTTGTCAGCATCCTCATTAATCAAAGACATGTGAATAAAGAAAAATTAGCAGAGGGAAATGGGCACAAGCTAAAGGCATTCTCATTTACTGCTGGTGTGTATGCAAAGTGGAAAACTTCCAAAAGTCCTAGAAATATGTACACCTCTGACCCAGCATATCAACTTCTAGGAATTTGGACCTACTTAATTAAGAACATGAACAATTATTTAACCACAATGATATTTTTGGAGTAGTTTATAATAGATATAACTTGGAACTGTTGCGATAAGTTAAATATCTATAATGCAATAGTATGCCCACATTTGCAATATGTTAAAAAAGTATACTTACTGACCCAAAAAGCAATGTATTTTTTTTTATTTTCTACTTTTTGTTTAATTACATGTTCTATTTTTTCCATGAACATTTATTATCTTATATGGCCCTCGTACTGAACCAAAGTTGAGGAGCTGCCTCTGTGTGAAAGAAGAATAGAATCTAACAGTGGGAAAGAAATTGAGATTCATATTGATCCATCTCTCTCTCTATGAGACAACAAAGGAGCTTCAAAGAGGCACAGAGGACTCATCTGAGATCTCCAGGTGAGTGGTGGCAGGGCTGTGCTATAAGCTCTGACCTGTCCAGACATTCCTGCTGCCTCCAAATCACAGAACCGTGTCTCTCAAGGCTCAGCATCAGCGCCTCCACCAGAGAGAGGAGTGGCCCTCTAGCCTGAGTCGAGCCAAAGTACTTGAATAAAATAGTCCCCAATGAGCTCTCTTCCAAGTGACCTATGCACAACTGCGAACTGTACCCCATATGGTATTCTAGAATTTTCTAAAGTGTGTCTTCTCTCAAGACATCTCAGAATGCATTGGTGAGATTGGGAGTAGAGAAAAGAGGGAAAATGACAATTAAAAATAGTTCTACTTTGTGAACCAGACTTGTCATTTCTGAATGTGAAAACTCCCTTCCATTTAATAAGCCTCATCATTCTATGCACCAGAAAAGAACTTGCCAGCCTAGCAGAAGTTATCCTGGTCAGCAGCAAGAAAATCTGTTTCCGATGAGGTCTTTATTGAAGGGCTGCATTTAACATGGCCACGTCTGACCTTCAATCATGTTTCTACCACAGCTGTTCTCTTCCCAAGCAACATTCATCCAGAGATTTTTTTAAAATATACTTTTACTGGTGCATTATAGTCTCACATCATAATGCAAATCATGTTGACAATGACATACATGCACACAGCAATTGGTGCCCCTCCCCACGTCTCCCCTTCTCCCCCCTTCCCAATACAGAGTACTGACTGACATTGGTATTTTTATATATATACACATAGACAATACTAGTACTTCTATTAATGAATCTGTCTTCTCTTTCCTCTTTCTTTGGATCGCTTCTCTGGCTCCAGTGAGGCTTCTCCTCCATTATCTGGAGTCCCTCTGGTATCCCAATTACTCCCTATCTTACACATATTAGAGAAAATATATGTCCCTTCACTTTCTGTGACTGACTAATCTCACTTAACATAATGTTCTCCAGGTCCTTTCATTTTCTTTAAAATGACATAATTTTGTTCTTCTTTATTGCTGAGTAGAATTCCATTGAATGTATATCCCATAATTTTGTAATCATTCATCTGTTGATGGACACCTGGGTTGGTTCCATAATTTGGCTATTATGAATTGTGCTGCTATGAACATGGGTATGCATATATTACTGTATTTCTCTGATTTCAGCCCCTTTGGAAAGATACCCAGGAGCGTTATAGCCAGATCATATGGTGGATCCATTCCCAGTTTTCTGCAAAATCTCCACACTGATCTCCATAGCAGCTGAACTAATTTGCAATCCCAGCAACAGTGTAGAAGAGTTCCTATTTCCCCACATCCTCGCCAACATTTATTGTTTTTTGACTTCTTGATGATTGCCATTCCAATTGGGGTTAGATGGAATCTCAGTGTAGTTTTGATTTGCATCTCCCTGATTGCACATTCAAAACAACATCAAGAAAATTGTACACCATGACCAAGGTGGTTTCATCCCAGGAAAGCAAGGCTGGGTCAACATGCACAAATCATTACATGTTATTCACCACATAAATAGAACTAAAGACAATAATCACATGATTATTTCAATAGATACTGAAAAAACATTTGACAAAATCCAACAGCTATTCATGTTAAAAACACTGAAGAAAATCAAAATAGAAGGAACATACCTCAACATCATTAAGGCAATATACAATAAACTCAAAGCCAACATCATATTGAAAGGGGAAAAACTGTAGGAATTTTCTTTAAAATCAGGAACAAGACAAGAATGCCCACTATCACCACTCCTGTTCAATATAGTCCTCAAGCCTCTTGCCAGAGCTTGCAGAGATTTTTGATAGGACAAGGGGACAAAGTTGACGTTTTCAAGAGTGAAAGGAAACATACCAAGTTACTCTATCTCCCCAGGCCTCCATCCCTGCTGCCATTAACAGAGGCAAACCAGCACATAGAAAAACAAGAGCACCTCAGAGGAATGGAAAGTATTACTTACGGACACACATGTCTCTGCTTTCATAAAATCCAGGGCAACACTGGGATTTGCGCCTATACATAGTTTTTTCCCCATGTCGGTAGGCTGTCCGATAACTGATTCTATACAAAGGGAAAAACACAATATTAGTTTAATAATAATAATAGAAATAATTTCTATTTTAATAAAAGAGCTATTAACTATAATAAGAGTATATAAAGCAAAATGCTTTAAAATAATTAAGAAGAAGCCAGGCATGGTGGCACGTGCCTATAATCCAAGTACTTGGAGGCTGAGACAGAAGGATCACAGATTTGAGGACAGCCTTAGCAATATAATGAGACTCTGAGTCCTAGGGTTGGGGTGTAGTTCAGAGGTAGAATATTCCTGGGTTCAATCCCCAGAACCACAAAATAATAATAATAATAATAATAATAATAATAATAATAATAATAATAACAATAATAATAGTGTCCCTGATTTATGTCAACCTATACTCTATTTCAAAGGGTTAGAAATTACATGATTTCCCTACTTAATTTATTTTGAAATAATCTCAAAAGTAAAAGTATTGATCAATGGTATATGTAATACCTATCTAAGTATCATTTACTTACATACATTTTAAAGAGAAAATTTCTATACAGTCTCATTGCAACTTAAAATAGAAATCTACAAGATGCATTTCTTTTTTTTTTTTTTTTTGGAGGGAGTGGGGCGGGAATTGGGGAAGGGTTAAATGAGAAATGTGGGCATGGATGTTTTTACCTATACTAGCTTGTACCTAACAAAGATGTGTGATTAAAATGCACCAAATAAGGGAAAGATGAAAAAAAAAAAAGGATTTTTTAAAGTTATACCAGGAGATTTTTGATCTACAAGATGCATTTCTATTAAACTAAAGTATCATTCATTCAATGACTTATGTACATACTACAAGTCTGTCAAACACTTCCTTATATTCCAGGCACTGAGGAAATAGCAAGAAAAACAATGTAAAATCCATACTCTTGAGAAACTAGCATTTAGACTTTGTTAATAAAAATACATATTAAATAATTAGGTCATAATAGCTAGTAATGATTAAATACTGTGAAGAAAAGTGAAGCCTGAGTCAAGGAATAGAATGGGACAGGGAAGGCAAGCTGCTTTGGAGAGGGTCAAGGACAACCCGTGTGAAGAAGTAACGTTGGACATGGCATCACTTAGTGCAGTTCAAACCAGCAGGTGCCACACTCAACCCATAATCAAACTACTATAGATATTTTACTAGCAAAATGAGGGTATCAAAGCTCCCTTCTTGACAAACCCTAAAAATAACCTCTAATATATTTTGGTTTTCTTCCTACATTCACATAGTATATCGAATAAAATATATATCTCATTTTACTTAAGGGTCAAATTTAAGTGTAAATTGTGGCAGATATTCAATCAGAACCAAATTCCAAGACATGGTGTTTGTTGCTCTCTGGTGACGTCCGTATTAAAGAGTGTCTCCCCAATCATGCAGAAGCTGGATGAGTTCCTGCTAAGCAGTGGTGAGCAGCAGGTGTTTCCTCTGTGCTTAGACTGGAAGCTCCCACAGGGCATGGACTAGCTCTCTGCTTTCCTATCCGCCTGTGATCCGGAGCAAGGCTGGCATAGCAGGAAGCCCTCCTTAACCACTCCCTGAATGCACGGTGCACATTCCCCAGTGATTGACAGGTCTGATTCTGTCAGGCTCCATTCCCAGGTAGCCACAGTCATAAACATATCAGTTTCTGTTACCTGTGCCGGGTACATTTGAACCAGTTTAGGATGTCAGTGCAGCTGGTATAGTAAACCTGATCAAAGGGATGCGGGTATGACTCTTGCACAGTCACAGAGTAACTGAAAAAAAAGAAAAGAAAATTAGGAATCAGTGTTTCTATTTTTTTACATTAATGATATAATCCACATTTTTAAAAAACTACAGTCTAAATTATCTCTATTTTCAACCCTGTATTGACTTTGAACAAAGAATCTCCATATTTTCATAGGTTTTTCTTTGAACTAGAGCCCCCCAAAGACCAACATTAACAATATACTTAAATGGCAAGGGCTCATGTTGTAAATTAAAAAAAAAAAAAAAATTCTCTTTCACTGTTCACTATAAACCCTAATATTCCCCGATTTAAAAACATCACTATATTTTTCTGTATTTAATTTCCTGCTCTCATTCTGGGGCTCCAGAAAAAACAAAAACCTGCCACCAAAGATTTCATTCTATATCTGCATGCAAAAAATAAAGTTAATCAGTAAAGAGACAATTGAAGTATTCATAACAGGGCACATTTTGCTGTTGGTTCTAAAAAGTCAGGAAGAACATATTTCTTTGGTGGGAATTTGGAATAATATGCTTTTATGTTCCTGTCCTACTGTTACTTCTCAAGCAATGGAAGGATATATACAACATCTAAATAAAAACTACAAAAAAGTCTTTAGACTCAGTTCTAAACATATGTCTGAGACAATTAGCCTGGAATAATCGCACCAACTGCTTGCTGTTACTTAAACATTCTGTTTTCTGAAATATTTTCACTAACAGGAGCTGTTAGTGAAAATATACGGTCCTGTCAGCCCAAGAATGTGGGTGGAAAACATCCATGAAATATAAGGAACATTCAATGCTCAATTCCATATTTCATAATTTTAAATAGCCTATTACATGCTCAAGAGCTTAAGACCTGCCTGCAAGAAAATCCAGAGAATTTTCTTTTGTAGACAATTTACTCTATTTACTTTAAGTCTCTTAAAGATTTCCACTAAAATCTTCACACTAAGGAAATGGGCCATAATCCCTGACTCACAGCAAATCAATAACCCAACTTCATTAATGGGAGCTCTCAACTAGAGAAGGTATGGAGAGAATGAGGTGGGGAGTTTAGCATGAGGAATTCAGCTTAGACATAGCGCACACTTGAACAGCTCTGTAGTGAAGGCTTCATAAGGGGTTTTCTCTCTGCAGGTGTTTTCTGGTAGTTATTATATAGTTAGGTTTCAATCAATGATACATGAAATAATCATACTATTCACATTTTTGTGCATGTCATTCTTTGAGGTATTGCAATTTGATTTCTAGGTATATTGGGGGTCATCCATAAATGTTAAGCAGAAAAAAAAGAGTACCTAATTAAGAATATTACTGCACTAGAAGGTTCTAATCTGACCTAACACTGAGAAACTGAGTGACCTCCACTACTTCCCTGGGTCTTGAAATTTCATCTTAAACTCAGGGGTCAGAGATGGTGTTGAAGATCCCTTCCCTGGGGCATCCTGTTCTGACATCGATTCTAGGTAACTCTTTCTACCCCAACAGAGGACACTTGTTGGTACCTGTACACAGGTTCACCTGGGAGTACAGTGCACACCTGCCTGTCCATTGTGATGAAACTCCTTCTGGGTAAAGCAAGAGGCCTCTGCTAAAATATGGATGCTCTTGGGATGATTTATCACATGTAGCTACTGATCTTTTCTTCTGGTCCCTAGGAGCATCGCAGGGCTCACACTGATGTGATTCTAAGCCATTCTTTTTTCCTTCCTCACCAGCTTTCTAAATAACTGAATCTGGCAGCCACTGCATTGTAACTCTGTTCCATTTCTAGTGGTGAGTAAAGAGAGTGAATGTCCTCTGCATGTGGACCTGCTGTATGGGTATAGTCCTATATCTCTAACAAGCAAAAGAGAGCCACTTCCCAATGTGCTGTAGAAGTAAAAAACAAACCACTCTAACTTAATGTGTGGGTGGGTGGAAATTCTTATTCTACCAAGCTGTTCACCAAATTTAGTTGAAATAAATTAGTTTGCTGGAACTAGCTCTGATATGGGGTTCCCAGAAAACTTCGAAGGCTGTGTTATAATGTTCATGTCCATGTGCTTTGTGGAGCAAAGATGATCATAACAAATGCATGTGGCCAATTGTACCTGTGATGGGCGGAGGAACTGATTCCACAACCAAATGTGAACATGTTTTCACTAATTTCTGGCAACTCAGAGGTTGCCTTAAACAAGAGGAAATGTTGAAATTATGACTGCCAGATATTCCATAAGTAACTGCACCTTAACTGCCCAACATCCACTGTAGTTAGACGATTAGGTTGTGACTTTCCCAGGGCCCGCTCCCTGGAAGTCCCACGTTAGCGTCATGAAGGGAAACATCTCCACGCCGGTGCTGCATCCTCTGCTCTCCACCGCTGCAGCGTGGCCAGTACCCGGCTGCTGTTAGGACTTAATTAGCTACTCTGTGGACAGTCCAGACCCACATCCATCTGCAGCTGCTCACAAGCCACAGAGTGGGAGGCACCTTCTCCGTGGTCCTGTCCACTCCAGTTTTCATCACAAATGAGCAACACCGAGCTCGCAGTGGTAGCGCATCAGCCTAGTGTCAGCACTAACACCAGGATCCAGGACACCATCCTGCCCCTTAAACCCGTGACACTTAGAGCCTCGGAAATAGTGGCAAACTGTGGTCTAAAAGGAATCTGATCATAGCCGGGCATGGTGGTGCACACTTGTAATCCCTGTACTTGGGAGACTGAGACAGGAGGATCTGGATTCTCAGCCAGCCTCAGTTACTTAGTGAGGCCCTCCACAACTTAGTGGGACCCTGTTTCAAAATAAAGAATGAAAAATAGGGCTGGGGGTGTAGTTCGCAGGTAGAATGTCCCTGGGTTCAATCCCCAGCACCATAAAAAAAAAAAAATCTGATTCCAATTCAGCACTGTTTTCAGCATTGGGATGCGATGCAAAACCCCTTATTTCCTGCTTGTTTGTTTAATCTGCTCAAACACACTGAAAACATGTCATCATCGTGATTTTAACCTATTAAGTATTTTCCGGGGAGAAACCCCAGCAAGATTTAATTTAAGGTCAAAGAACAGGGGTTGAGGGAAAGCCATCATCACTTGGACACATTCCAAAGTGATTAAGTACATCTTATCTGCCTAAATTATCTTGTTACCTTAATCAGATATGGTAATAATCATCACCTTATCACAGCTCACTTCAGGACTGCCGATTCAATTAGTACCACTTCTGTAGGAGTAATTGAGGGTTTGGGCACAGAGTGGTTTCTCTTCTTTTGTGCTTTCCTGAGAAGAACCCTCACTACATGGGAAAGCTCAAGCTCCCAGAATAGAAAAAAGGAATGAGAGCCAAACAAGGATTCAAAGATTTACTCACTTTCCAAAAGAACATTGTGAAGAATTCCTTTAATCACAAGCACCCCTGTGCATTTTTAATGATTTAACTTTCTTTCATTTTATGTACAATTTCTTGGAATCATAGCTACTGCCTTAACATGAAGTAAAAATTTATTTGAAAATGAATATTCAGATATTAGTAGGGGTACAGCTAGAGGGCACTGATATAAGTATTTTTGTTTGGTGCTTCTCAAACTTGAATGTGTAGACAGATCCCCAGGGGATCTTTTTACAATGCAAATTCTCACCGAATAGGGTCAGGAAGGACCAGAGAGTGCATCTCTCACAGGTTCCAGGTGACTCCTTGGCTTTGAACCATGAGGTACAGTTGATATTTAGTATAAGGAGAACCTACATAGAGCCCCATTGTTATGCTCAGATATAGACTGTCCCCCGAAGAGCTCGGGTTGATAGAGTTAAGTCATGAGGGTTGTAATCTCATCAGTAGATAAATCCATTGTAATGGATCTACTGGGTGGTAATGAAGAGGTGAGGTGAGGCTGGAGAAGGTGGGTCCCGGGGGTGTGGCCTTGGGGGTGTCTTTGAATCCTCTCTCTTCTCTTCTCTTCTCTTCTCTTCTTCTCCTCTTCTTCTTCTTCTTCTTCTTCTTCTTCTTCTTCTTCTTCTTCCTCTCTCTCTCTCTCTCTCTCTCTCTCTCTCTCTCTCTCTCTCCCCTCCATGACATGAGAGAAGAGCTTTATGTACTCTCTCAGCTTCCCACCACCATGCCCTGACCTTCAGGGCCCGGCCTTACATGAACTGAACCCAGAATCTCCAGAAAACTGTGAGCAAATGAATCTTCCTTCTTCTAAGTTGTATAGTCAGTTGGTTTTGGATTAGAACAGAGAGAATGTTGAAGAATTAGGTTCCTAGAGCTAATCTTCCTCTCCTCATTTCAATTCAAGTGCATTTCAGGTTTTGGAAATACACAGCCTATCACCTGCACCTTTATTCAATTATTTTAATTTATCTTGCTATTTCTTTCCCATTTTTATGCAAAAAAAAATTCCTCTTTCTTTTACTTTTTCTCCAGGAAACAGCCTTAAGACAGAAAAATTACCAATAAGAAGACTGCAGCTAGTAATCTTTCTTTCTAGCAGTACACAAAAAAGAATCTTTTCTTTATTTGTGCCCACTCAATTTCCCTCCCCTCAGTGAGTGTTCAGGACTTACTCTAATCACTTGTGCATCTGTGGCATGATAAGAGGTTTAGAGACCACCATGTTTCTTGTCTTCTCTCTCACTCCCCACCCCTCCCCAAGGATGTCCATATTTGGTCAGTTCATTCACTATCAGGAGGTGGGTTCACTCATTCAACGATTATCGATTGAGCACATGCCACATGCAAGGCAGTGCTCCAGAGAGTGGGAATCATCTCCGGTGAACAAAACAATGCAGTATGTGTTGACAGCTTTGGCCAAATGTTGAACAAGGAATCAGGACAAATTCTATACTCACAGGTGGATGCTGGATTATTTGAAGCCTTGGATTTTCTTTCCTTCAGACAGTTGAACAGTTCAAATCTCATCATATCGACTACTCCCAAGTCTATAGTTCCAGGCACTTCCAGGCCCATGTTTCAACAGCATGGTAAAACCATGCTAACTCTTCCCTCTTGAACCAACTGTGCTGCTTTTATTTTTCCACAGTGCAATGCCACCTCTAATGCCAGGTTCTAAGGCCCAGCGGACCTCCTCCTTTAGTCAATATATCATCGAGATCTGTCGATTCTTATTTCAGATCATCTCACAAACTTGACTTTTTGCCATCCCAAAGCTGTCATCCTCTAGAAAATGTAACCACCAATGATCCTTCCTTTTCTAAATTTAATATGCACTCATTCATATATCCATAGACTCCTTTCTAGTATTTTAACAAAGATTTATTATACACTTTCTTAGGTGAAATGTCTCAGGGGAGGTGCTGTAAAGAAGATAATCAACAGGTGGTCCCTCTTTGTAAATTCCATATAATGTTAATACTACGAGTTTATATATATTTTTAATTTTATACACCTATTTTCTCTACAGCTTAAAGTTTCATAATGGCATATAACTTCATTAGTTGATCAGGTAATTATATTTTTGCAGCCCTGATTGAAATACTACCAAGGAGATACGGACAAGCCTTCACTCAAAAAAATAACTCTCTGAGGAAGGAACTGTGCCTAGAATAATTCCACTGCTATGTTAAAGGACCTCCAGACTTTGAGCACTGTACAATAGGGTGAAAGCAGTTACTGGAATGTGAACTCTGGCTTGTTAATCATGGTATCCAGGGTGGGGCAAAAAGGAGACTAGGAGTCTGATGGGATTGTTCTTACAGCTATTAAAAATATGTATCTCTCTCCTAATATCTTCTATTTGTTTGAAATGCTTGCATTTACAGTTATTTTTGGATATAGATAATTTTTTAGGAATACTAGGAGCCTGACAGAGCAGAGCAGACTTGATTTGTACTGTGGTATCACTGGACAGATTTGTGTTATTTTTTTCTTCCAAAAGAGACTCTAAGACCCCCGAGAAAGACTCACTGTTTTGTACTTCTTCTGTATTTCCTAATCCAAATTGCCCAGATCTGGACATTATATCATTTGCCCTCACATAATGTATCCAGTTCTATCCCCCTCCCAGCACTGTCCTTGACTCTGGTCTTGTTGGGCAGAATCCTCCAGGATCTGAAAGGCTCTGGTTTTAAGCTACCTACAATTCCAGAAACCCTCCCAACCACTGCTACCCACTCGTCTTCTTTAGTTCTTCAAGAACATGTCAGGAACATCACCTCAACAAAGACTTGCCCATGCCTCCAAAAATTAGGTCTCTCTTTTCAGGCCACCTATAGCACATTTTGTTTAATCCCAGACAATGCTTTAGTCTATTATTCCCTGCCCCAACCTCCCTACTACTTGCTCATTGTTCCCAAACATAGGTCCAGCTCTCCAAAATTCCTGCAAACAGATCCAGAGCAGAGACAAGACCTTAGGAACTTCATTCTATTTGAGCTATTAATGTTTTTTCGAATCTTACAAATTGCATCTGTGTTTGAATCAGATAGATCACTTTTTTCACATAATATATATTCTATAAGACCAAAATGAGTAGTGCCATTCAAATTATTAGGTAAACTTAATGATTTTTACAGAAAGGCAATTTCACAATCTATTCTCAAATCCTAATTTTATACATCAGAAGGATGGTGATAATATAAAAAAGAATGTATGGGAATTTATGCCTCGGGCTGCTTTTAGAGTGATTACCT
>PVLC010017020.1:0-34401 GCA_004027655.1 Graphiurus murinus
TTTTTTTTTTTTTTTTTTTGGTGTGGTACTAGGGATTGAACTCAGGGGCATTCTACCTCCAAGCTTTACCCCAGCCCTATTTTTTATTCTTTATTTTGAAACCGGGTCTCACTAAGTTGCGGAGTGCCTCACTAGGTAGCTGAGGCTGGCCACAAACCCGGATCCTCCGGTCTCAGCCTCCCGAATGCTGGGATTACAAGCCTGCGCCACCACGCCCAGCTGGTTATTTTCTATTTTGAACCAAGGTCTGACTAAGTTGCTGAGGCTGGCCTTGAACCTACGATCCTTCTGTCTCAGCCTCCCCAAGTACTAGGATTACAGGTGTGCGTCACCTCGCCTGGCTCTTTTTGTGAAGCAAAGAGAGGTTTAGTTTGACTCGTGGTTATGAAGATTCCAGTCCAGGATGGGCAGCCCTGCTGGTTTGGACCTCTGGTGAGGGTGGCACATCATGGCAGGCATGTGTGTCAGAGCAAGTAAGTGCTCTCACATCATGAGCCACAGAGAGAGACAGACAGACAGACAGACAGACACAAGCCAGGTCCTACAATCCCTCCAAGGTCACACCCCAATGAGGCCCTGCCCCCTTTTTTCTCTTTTCTTCTTTTTTTTTTATTTTGGTGATATTGAGGATTGAACTCAGAGACATCCTATCTCTGAGTTCCACTCCCAGCCCTTTTCGTTTTTTGTTTAGAAATAGGATCTCACTAGGTTGCTGAGTTTTACTACCTGGCTGAGGCTGTCCTTGAACCTGTGATCCTCCTGACTCAGCCTCCCAAGTACTGGGATTAAAGGCATGTGCCATCACGCCTGGCTAGCCCCACCTCTGAAGGTTCACAGCACCTCCCAATAGCTCCAGCCCAGGGACCAAGGCTTTACAATGCACCTTTGCCAGATGCCCGTCCAAACCATTGCATTTTATATAATCAAAAATGTTGAAAGCAGAGGAGACAATGGAAAAATACTAAAATGGTAGGCCCCAATTCAACCACATCAGTAATTACATTAAACAGAAATTGTCTACAACTACCAACTAAAAGACTGCCAAAATAGATTTAAACTCTTTTTAAAAAAGATGCAACACAGCCAGGTGAGGCGGTGGGTGCCTCTAGTCCTGGGTGCTGGGAGGCTGAGGCAGGAGGATCCCTGAGGCCCAGGAGGCTGAGGCCAGCGTGGGTGACCAAGTGAGAACCCATCTCAAAAATAAATAAATAAAAAGATCCAACAGTATCATCTGCAAGAGAGCCACTTAGATATAATGAAATAGATTATCAGTAAAAGGATGAAAAACATACCATATTAAAACTAATCAAATAAAAGGCAGAGTGGCTACATTAATATCAGGCAAAGCAGACTCCAGAGCAGGCAGAGCTGCCAGGGACAAGAGGGAGATGGCGAGGAGGTCAAAGTGCCAGCTGACCCGCAAGACAGAGCAGTGCAGACTATGTGATGCTAATCACAGACCTTCAACCGAGAGGAGGGTCAACCGGGACAAGCCCACAACTTATCTGCACGCTGACACCCCTTCCCTGTAACACATACGCACTCGTGACTGGGGCATTCTTCATGCGAGGAATCCACAGGAGCCGAGGAAAGAACCGCCAGGAACAGGCACAGCCTTCTCAAGGGGTCACCCGGGCGTAGGAACCTTTCATGCTCCCCCTCGTCAGGGGGAAACCCTTGTAAACATACAGGACGTTGGGTAGACTACTGTTAGCAAGGAGGTGAGACTACCACGGGGATAATGAGGGCTGTTTCGGCTCTAAACAAAGCTTACAAGCAAGTCTCAGTAAGATCAAAACACTTCCAAGCAATGCAACTACATCCAAGAAAAAAAATCTCAAGAATATGTAAAGGAACAACAAAATAATGAGCACCCAACAGGTAACATTTACAGTGTCTGACATACAATAGAGGATTATTTTTTAATTTTTGGGTATGTGGTACTGGGGATTGAACCCAGGGGCATTCTACCTCCTAGACCTATTTTGTTTTTCAATTTTGAAACAGGGTCTCACTAGGTTGATGAGAGTCCCACTACTTGCTGAGGCTGTCCTTGAACTTGTGATCAACCTGTCTCGGCCTCTCAAATACTGGGATTACAGGTGTGCGCCACCACACCTGGCTTCTAATAGAGAATTATTAGACCTAAAAAGAAGCAGAGAAATGCCTCCTATATGGAAGAAAAGAAAATCCACCGATAGAAATGCACCCAGAAGTGGCACAGGTGATAGGAGGAACAGAAAAGGAGCATGAAACAGAGCCACATGCAGTATGATCAGGAGGCCGAGCGTTAGAGATAATCTGCACACATGTGAGATGCTATTTCCAGCAGACCCAAGCTGCATGTGTAGAGGTGAGGTCAAACAACGTCTGCTAATACTAGCAAATTTGACACTATGTAAGAAGTGATTAGGAAGCCGGGCATGGTGGCGCACGCTTGTCATCCAGCTGAGACCAGAGGATCCAGGTTCGAGGCCAGCCTCAGCTACCTAGTGAGGCCCTCTGCAACTTAGTGAGACCCTGTTTCAAAATAAAGAATAAAAAATAGGGCTAGCTAGGGGTGTAGCTCAGAGGTAGAATAATAATTATTATTATTTAAAGTTTCCAAGTTTGACTAAAACTATAAATCTACAGATTAAGGAAACACAAACACCCTAAGACACAGAGAGAAAACTACACCAAGGCACGTCACTTAGACTACTTGAAACCAATGACAAAAAAAAAAAAAAAAAAAAATCTGAAAAGAAGACATAGAAAAGGGTACACTGTATATAGAGGTATCGTCCCCCACACTGGACCCTCAACCGTGAGGCTCCAATGGAGACGATAACCAAAATGTGGCTGGTTCAAGCTTCTCTTTATTATACCTCTCTCTCTCTCTCTCTGGGACCCAGGATGTTGCCCAAGCAGTAATAGTAACAGTAACAGTAGTCGTTCTCTTAACCTTGACAGTAACCGTCTCTCTAGCCACAATAATCTCTCTCCCCCCACTCTCGTTCTCCGTAGCCGTTCCTCGCAATAGTACCTATTCAACAAACCCCCAACAACCTCTCTCTCCAGCAACCAACCATTCCCCCATCAACCACCAACCTACCTCCTCCACGCGGGAGGTGGAGGCTCTTAAAGCCACACAGGGCTTGAGCCACGAGGTGCCCGCATACAGCCCTCACCTGGGCCGGCCACGAGCCGGGTGTGCTGGTGCATGCGCTCTAGCGTGGCACAGCCCTAGGATGTTACCACCTGCAGCCGCTCCTGGCACTCTGCCAGACGCCATCTAGAGGCGGGGTCTCTCTTGACCAGCCGGGCTAAGACCCCAACACAGAGGAACAAAGACGAGAAGAGAGCAGATCTCATGAGAAAGAAGGCAAGGCAGAGACAGTAGATCAACATGTCTAAAGTACTGGAAGAAGAAGTTAAAGTATCTTTTATACAAAAGATAAAATGTTTTCAGAGAAATAAAAGCTGAGATAATTTTTAATGTGCTTTTTATTGGTGCATTAGCATCTCACATCATAATGTAAATCATGTTGACATTGACATACATGCACATGAGATAATTTTTTTTTTTTTTTTTTTTTTGTGGTACTAGGGATTGAACTCAGGGGCGTTCTACCTCCGAGCTATACCCCCAGTCCTATTTTTTATTCTTTATTTTGAAACCGGGTCTCACTAAGTTTCGGAGTGCCTCACTAGGTAGCTGAGGCTGGCTGAGATCCTCCGGTCTCAGCCTCACGAATGCTGGGATTACAAGCGTGTGCCACCACGCCCGGCTATGAGATAATTTTTAAAACCCCAAAGACCAACACACATGGAATCTTAGCCAGGCATGGTGGCACATACCTGTAATCACAGTACTTAGGTGACTGAGAAAGAAGGATTGTAAATTTGAGGTCAGCCTCAGCAATTTGGTGAGACCCTCAGCAATTTAGCAAGACCCTGTTTCAAATTTTTAAGATTATTTTTTAAATTTGTAAACTGTTAGCTGAAATACTAAGGGAAAAAAGATAAAAGACACAATTCATCAATATCAGGAATGAGTGGAATGAGGTGACTACTACAGTATATACTAATATAAAAATAGTATAAAAGCTGGGCATGGTGGCGCATGCTTGTAATCCCAGTACTTGGGAGGCTGAGACCAGAGGATCCGAGTTCAAGGCCAGCCTCAGCCACTTAGTGAGGCCCTCTGCAACTTGGTGAGACCCTGTTTCAAAATAAAGAGTTGTAGCTTGGAGGTAGAATGCCCCTGGGTTCAATCCCTGGTACTGCAAAAAAAAAAAAAAAAAAAAGTATAAAAAACTTTATGCCAAAAAAAAAATTAGATAATTTTCAATGAAATGGATAAATTTCTTGGAAAATAAAAACTACCAAAGTCACTCAAAGATAAATAGAAAATGGAGTGGCCCTATATTTACTAAATAAATTTTATTTAAAGTTTCAAAATCTTTCCACAAAGAGAATTTCAGACCAAAGTGGCTTCATTAGTCAATTCTAGCAATATTTAAAAAAGAAAGAATGTCAATTTTACACAAACTCTTTAAAAAAACAGATGAGAAAGGAACACTTCTCAACTCATTCTATAAAGCCAGAATTATTCTGATACCAAATCCACACAAAAATCTTGTAAGAAAAGTGCAGACCAGCCAGACGTGGTGGCGCACGCTTGTAATCCCAGTATTTGGGAGGCTGAGACCAGAGGATCCAGGTTCACGGCCAGCCTCAGCTACCTAGTGAGGCACTCCACAACTTAGTGAGACCCTGTTTCAAAATAAGGAATACAAAATAGGGCTGGGGGTATAGCTCGGAGGTAGAATGCCCCTGAGTTCAATCCCCAGTACCGCAAAAAAAAAAAAAAAGAAAAGTGCAGACCAATAATTCTCATGAACATGGATGCAAAAATCTCTACACAGTTTTACCTAATAGAATACCAGATTATAAAAGGAGGAATATCACTGTGCAGGAGGCTGAGGCAGGAAGATTGCAAGTTTGAGGCTAGCCTGGACAACAAAATTAGACCCTGTCTCAATAAAGGGGGGAGGGCATACCATGTTTAGAAGGGTTTATACCAAAAATGTGAGGTTGTTCTAATATTTGAAAAACAATTGACAAAATTCATGCATCAACAGCATAAGAAAGACCCTATGATCGCTTCAGTAGAGGAAGAAAAGGTACCTGACAAAACCCAATGATCACTCATGAAAAAACTCTCAGCAAGTTAGGAATAAAAGAGATTACCCTCGAACTGGTGTGGATGTCTCCAAAACAACTATAGTTAGCACCACATATAACTGTGAATAAGAATGAATGGGTACTTCCCCTCTGGGATTGGGATGCCCACTCTTACTTCTTCTAGACAACATTGTTCTAGAGGTTTGAGCCAGGGTAATAAGGAGAATAGAAAGGAAGGGGTCATGTCTTGGATTTAGAATGTCCCTGGAGACGTCACTGCGAGTAGGCAGCCATGCTGGGGCTGCCAGGTTGCTGAGGGTCCGGGGCCTGGCCTTGGGATGACACGTGGTCCCTCCTGCCCTCGCTTGCTCTCCCGGTGGGAGCAGATCCCTTGCTGTCTCCCTCTCGGCTCTCCACGCCAGGGCCTGGACTCTGCAGGTGGACCTGGCCTGACACGGGCGGAACCATGTCTTCAGAACTGTGAGCAAGCAAATCTTCCTTCCTCTAAGTTGAGTGGTTAGGATTTGGGGGTCATAGCAGTGAGAATGCTAACTGAAATAGAAGGAAATAGATAAATAGGTATTTTAAAAAAATCTAGATAGGAAAAGAATAATTAAAACTACCTTTATTGAGAGGTGACAAGATCACTGATATAGAAAATCAAATAAAATCTACAAAGATTGGGGAGAGGGTCAGATGAGAAATGTGTGCACATTTGTCTTTATCAATTTGTAACTAACAAAAATGTATAAATACAAAGCAAGAATTATTACAATAAAAAAAATCTACAAAGAAGCAAGTACAACTAATGAATTTAGCAGAGCTGCAGAATTCAAGAGGAATATTCAAATACCCATTGTTTTTCTATATACTAGCAATGAACAAATTTTAAACATAAATTTAAAATTACTACTTAAAATAGCATCGAAAGTCTAAATACATAGAGCCGGGCATGGTGGCGCATGCTTGTAATCCCAGCATTTGGGAGGCTGAGACCAGAGGATCCGGGTTCTTGGCCAGCCTCAGCTAACTAGTGAGGCACTTTGCAACTTAGTGAGACCCTGTTTCAAAAATAAAAAGAATAAAAAATAGGGCTGGGGGTATAGCTCTAAGGTAGAATGCCCCTGAGTTCAATCCCTAGTACCGCAAAAAAAAAAAAAAGTATAAATACATAGAGATAAATGTGATAAAAATGTGAGACCTATGAAAACTACAAAATATTAGTGACAGAAATTAGAGAAAATTCAAGTAAATGGAGAAGTATGCTATGCTTATGGATTGAAAAACTCAAAATCGACAAGTTCAATTCTCTCCTAAGTTATTCAAAGTTCAAGCCATTTTTTTCTTTTAGAAATTGGTGAAGCAATTGTAAAATTGAAATGTAAATATAAAATAAAACCTAGAACATCCAAAACAACTTTGAAAAATAGCAAAACTAGAAGTTACACTAGATGATTTCAAGACTCATTACAGAGCTGGGCGTGGTGGCGCACGCTTATAATCCCAGCATTCGGGAGGTTGAGACCTGAGGATCCGGGTTCGTGGCCAGTCTCAGCTACCTAGTGAGGCACTCCGCAACTTAGTGAGACTCGGTTTCAAAATAAAGAATAAAAAATAGGGATGGGGGTGTAGCTCGGAGGTAGAATGCCCCTGAGTTCAATCCCCAGTACCGCAAAAAAAACACTCATTACAGGATTACAATAATAAACACAATGGTATAAAGATAGACTAAGAAAGCAAGGGAACAGAAGAGAGGGGGTAAAAAAGGCCTACCCGTGTTTAGCCACCTGATTTCGCACAGAGGCATAAAGGCCTAGACACTGTTTTGAACAAATGTTACAGGAGGAGGGAACACCCCTAGTGAAACATGAAACTCCTGCACACATCCCTTACACCATATACAAAGCTAAGAGTAAAGGAATCACAGATTAATAGAAAGCCCCAAACTATACAACGTCTAGAAGCAAACATAGGAACCAAACCTTCTGAATTATGAGTATATCACTTATTTTGATTGTGGTGATAATTCCATAGATCTAGGTCAAAATTTATCAAACTTCATACTTCATATATATGCTGTGTACTACAAGTCAGTTATATCTCCATAAAAGTTTAAAACGAAAGGGTAGGATGTGACCAAAAATAAAGACTTCCTTGACAACAAAAGCTGAAAGGAGCCGGGCGTGCTAGTGCACGCTTGTAACCCCAGTACTTGGGAGGCTGAGACAGGAAGATCACAGGTTCGCAGCCAGCCTCAGTTACTTAGTGAGGCTGTTTCAAAATAAAGAATAAAAAATATGGGTGGGGAGCCGGGCGTGGTGGCGCACGCTTGTAATCCCAGCATTCGGGAGGCTGAGACCGGAGGATCCGGGTTCGCGGCCAGCCTCAGCTACCTAGTGAGGCACTCTGCAACTTAGTGAGACTCGGTTTCAAAATAAAGAATAAAAAATAGGGCTGGGGGTATAGCTCGGAGGTAGAATGCTCCTGAGTTCAATCTCCAGTACCGCAAAAAAAAAAAAAAAAAAAAAAAAAATATGGGTGGGGGGTGTAGCTCGGAGGTAGAATGCCCCTGAGTTCCATCCCCAGTACCACAAAAAACAACTGAAAGGATTCACCACCATCAAACCTGCACTACAAGAAACGTTCAAGGGAGTTCTTCAGTTCTTCAGCCTGGAGAGTAATGGCCACAGAGTGGTTCTAAGACAGGAAGAAAAAAGACCCTACAGAAGATAATAAAATCAACACTTAGAACAATTTTAGTGCAACAAATATGACAATTTAGGGAAAAGTTTTTGAAAGAAAAAAAGACACAAAAACAACTGAAGAATAAATAGAATCCTTGAGTAGCCTGAATATATACTTGTGTGTGTGTGTGTGTGTATGTGTGTGTGTGTGTGTGTGTGTGTGTGTGTGTGTGTGTGTATGTAATGAAACACCTTCTTACAAAACAAAAACAAACAAACAATTCAAAACTTTATACCAGTTGGGCATGGTAGCACATGCCTGTAATCCTAGTATTTGGGAGGCTAAGGCAGAAGAATTACAGGTTTGCAGCTACCCTCAACAATTTAGGGAAACCCTCAGAAAAAGTAAAGAAGGAGTAGTCAGAACAATCTTGAAAAAGAAAAACAGAATTAGAGTGATTATATTTCCCAATTTCAAAAATTATAAAGCTAAAGTAACCAAGAAGCTATGACATTTATAAAATGATAAATATATCCATCAGTAGAACAGAACTGAGATTCACAAACAGGAGATTCACAAATTTTATCTTCTACCAAAGTTCCAAAGACAATATAATGGGGAAAGGACTATCTTTCAACAAATAGTGCTTAAAACAAGTGGGTTGTCCATGTAGCTAAATGAATAGATAACCATCAACCTCAACTTACACCATACACAAAATTTAGTGAAAACGAACCACAGAACTAAATATAAAAACAAAAAGTATGAAACTTCCAGAAGAAAACATAGGAGGAAATCTTTGCAATCTTAGGATAGGCAGAGATTTCTTAGAACACAAAATGCTATGGAGTATGAGAAAATAATTCCAGAATATACAAAGACTCTCAGAATATAACAACAATGATAATAATAATAATAATAATAATAATAATAATAATAATAATAATAATAAAGAGGAGTTTGAATAAGCAAAAATTTAAACACTCCAATGGTCAACAACCCACAAACAGATACAATCATTAGTCAGCAGAGAAAGTATGTTAAAGCCAGAGTCAGGTCTTACCACACACCCACTAGAATAACTAAACTGAAAATGACTGATGATACCAGCTGCTGGTGAGGATGTGGGGCCGCTGGAATCTCTCCTGCATGGCTGACAGGAAGAGGAAATAGTGAAAACACTTTAGAAATTGTTCAGCAATTCATCACAAATTTAAACAAACACACACCATACTACTTAGCAATTCTACTCCCAGTTACTTATCCGAAGAAAAGAAAATGTGTCTACACAAAGACTCATTCATGAATGTTCAGAGCAGCTTTATTTATAGCAGCCGCAAAACAAAGACAATCTCAAAGGTCCATCAACAGGTAAGTGGATAAACTGCGGATTCTAACTCAGCAATAACAGAACACAAATACATTCCAACAGAACACAAATACATTCCAACACAAATACAGCAATAACAGAACACAAATACATTCCAAGACCCCCAGGGATGTCTTAAACAGAAGATAGTACTGAACCCTATGTCTCCTATTTTTTCCTGTACACTCTTACTGTACTATCCCATTTTCCAATGCTAAAACAAAATAGCTGAGGCTGGATAATGAACAAAGAAAAGTTTGTTTATTGGGCTCACAGTTCAGGGGCCCAAGGGTATGGCACCAACATCTGCTCAGCCATGCTGGAAGCCCCCTTAGCTGCATTACATCATGGCAAATGGTACCATAGCAGTAGGTGGAAAGCCAGCAAGGGGCCAGGCTACTCCTTCTAGAACAACTCGCTCGCATGGGAACTTACTCTGCGAGACCAGCATTCTTCTTATTCTCAAAGTCATGCCCTCAATAACCTCACCACCTCCCACTAAGGGCGCACATCTCAGTGTGGGAACGTGTTCCACATTGCACAATGTGTAGTTCACAAACACATCCAAACCACAGCAGGTATCTATGATAAAGTTTAAAAGTTAGACATATGGCCGGGCGTGGTGGCGCACGCTTGTAATCCCAGCATTTGGGAGGCTGAGACCGGAAGATCCGGGTTCGCGGCCAGCCTCAGCTACCTAGTGAGGCCCTCCGCAACTTAGTGAGACCCGGTTTCAAAATAAAGAATAAAAAATAGGGCTGGGGGTATAGCGCGGAGATAGAATGCCCCCGAGTTCAATCCCCAGTACGGCAAAAAAAAAAAAAAAAAAAAAAAAGTTAGACATATGAAGAGATTAATAAATAACAACTAATCATAAAACGGAAAGATTATACTATAGTAACAGTTATATGAATGTTCTATCACTTTCTCTCTCTCAAAATCTTTCATACTGTAGATTCTCAGCACATGATTTTTTTCTATCATTAAGCTGAGAATTTTCACCTTTTCAGTTAAGGGAAGCCACTCCATGGCTTCTTTTTTGGCATTTCTGAATTGCTGACATCAGTATTCGTGCACTTTGGGGACATTGTTAATTAAAATAATGGTTTCTCAAACACAAACACTGCAATACCACAAAAATCAATCTGCTGAGACAGCTGGGAAGTAATAACAGGGGGGTAGCATATACACTGGATACACAGGAAAAAGGAATGGGTCGCATCCCACTAGGACAGAATGGGGTGGTGCAAGGTTCCATCACATTAATCAGAATGATGGGCAACTTAAAACTCATGAATTATTTATTTCTGGGATTTCCCATTTAATATTTTTGAACCATGGTTCACTATGGGTCACTGAAATACTGGAAAGTGAAACCATAGGTGAGAGGGACCACTGTGTATACAACAGCATGACGAACATCAAAAGCAGACACAGAAGCAGAGCATGAGCTCCCTGGACAACTTGTGTGCATGTTGCAGTGTCGGAAGCTCCTGATATGAGGCAGCTCATGAGACACACAGAGAACAGAAGACTCTGTTCAATGGCACCACAGGGATGCGATCTGGAAAAGAAAGGATAAGCAACCGGTTTATTGCCCAATAAATAAGTTACAAGGGAAACAGAGTAGGGCAGAAATCTATAGATTAAACAAGACTTAAGAGACTTATCAACCAAATGTTTGGATCCTGATTTGAACAAGGCAACTATTTAAAGCAAACTATGAGGCAACCAGGGAAATTGGAACACAGATTGGATATTTGATGGTATTAAGGAATTACTGCTCAATTCTTGGAGGGGATAATGGTATTATAATAATTTCCAAGTCCTTATCTTTTAAAATAGCGAAATTATTTTCAAATGAAGTGATAGATGTCTGGGATTTGCTACAAAATAACCCAGTGGGGGGTGGAGCTACCGGGGGAAACGGGTGGGGTTATAGATAAAAGGCTGGCCATCAGTGTTGAAAGAGAATGCTGCTTGCATGGAGGTTCATTAAATAGTCTCTCTACTTTTGTACATATTTAAATATTTCAATAATAAAAAGTTTCTTTAAAGTGCCCTGTGGGGAGGAATTAGCTCCACGAATGTTCAGTCTTCCTCTGATCAACTGGGCCTGAAATAATGGGTAGAGTGGGGACCAGCTGAAAGCAAGCAATGAGCACAGAACAGACATAATTAAAGCATGTTACAGCTGTGGTGACACACATCTGTCCCAGTTTGTCCAGGACCAGTCCCACCCTGCCAACAGGAACCTAGTCGTCTTCAGAGGCCAGGGCTGGGGCAAACACGTTACATAAGTGAAACCCCGGAGCGCGGCAATTCTGGTACCTAGGTGCCAGCGGTTTCTATAGAAACCACCAGAGAGATGATATTTCCGAGAGCACAAAGCGCCTCCACTGGCCTCACTGGCTTTGTTCACACTTGCCCATCAGCATCCGAGATCCAGCCTATCAAAGCGGCCCTCACGGCTCACTTTTAAAATAGGTACAGCTCATTATAAAGCACCTGCTCTCAAATGTTTCCAAGGAAACAGAGGCCCCAAGACACCCCTCTCTAAATTCATTAGCATTTAACACTCCTTAATGAGGCTTAAAGATGGCGTGCTTTAATAACCATATGCTGGGGAGGACACTTTTCCCCTTTGCATTTAGGTGGAACTGACGAGCTGGCTCATGCTCCCAGAGGACTAGCCTTAAAGACGTGCTGGGCGTGGTCTGGGTGTGTCTTGGACGCCTCCCTATAGCCAAAGCCTGCTTTGGGGTACAGGGCTCAGGGGTACAAACTACAAATGGCTGGCCAGCTCTACCCACCAGGCTGACCTTGCTTCCTGATCTCGGAACAAGTGCGTGCACGTGCATGCACACATGTGCACACACACACCCCTGTGGTCTCCACTTACACAAGCCCCTGGGCATCTGTCCCCTCACACACTGGGCCCTATGTGTCTCCTGCCTGGAGCACCCAGCTTGACCTGCTGCCTAGAAAGCTCTTATGCATCCTTTAAAACCCTCCACCAACCACGCTCCCCAAATGAGCCCGGCAGAGTCACCAGGTCCTTCTTCTGGGGCCTTTCCTCAGCCTGTCACAACAGCTGGCGCCCTGTGCCCTCCCTTGGCTGAGGCCAGGTGGGCAGGGATGAGCCGCAGGCTCCTCCAGCAGGTGCGCAGCCCCAGAGGAGTCCTCCTACACCAAGATCCCGGGATGCTGGCGGGATGCAAGTCCAGCCCTCGCCACACACACACGGCTGCATACACACATACACATACACATACACACACACATACACACACACATACACATACACACACACATACACGCCACCACACACTGCTGCGGGGATAGAGCCGACGCCTTACAGCACAGCCTGGGTTCTGCTCCACGCAGGCCAGAGCTCAGCCCCTCCTGACAGGTGGGGACTGAGGACCAGAGACGCGACCACTGTGGGGCTCACAAAGACCCTTAGGGCCCTGTCCCGCAGACCTCTCAGAGGACGGCCCAGTCTGCTCAGAACCCTGCAGAGGACAAGGGCAGGCTGGTGAGGGGCCTCTCCCTGCACCCCCCAGGCTGTCAGGGGCCCTGCCACAGGCATCTCTCTGGGTCGAGGAGATGTCCTGGGGACAGGTCATGGGGCCCAGGACCCAGGAGGGATGTGAAGGGGACACGTAGAGCGGCAGCTGGGGGCATCTCACCGCCCAGGAGACCCCAGGAAGTCCCCTTCCCCACTGAAACCCCAGCGGGCCCTGCCCCTGAGGGCGTTTCCTGGCCAGCTCCCCGCATGGGGCTCACAGATCCCCGGCTGAGGCTCCCACTGTGACATCTAGGTTCCACTCTGGGCTTTGTCTCTGCATTCTGAGCACCCACACTCATTCGGCAATAATTAATTCATTTCTCCCTTTTAAAAATTAATCAAAGGCACGGGAGGATGTATAACGGAGCTTCTGATCAGCCTGCGGTAAGCCACGGCGTGGCGCCGGGTCGGAGCACCTTCAGCTGAGAGTGCAGGCACTTAGCATGTTAGTCAGGCGCACCGCCGGCTCAGCGTCTAGCTCAGGAAGGCACGCCTCTGCTGTGATCGTCATCTAAACACCCAAGATGGCGAGCGGGATCTACTGAACACCTACTATGTGCTGTGCACCCTGCTCAACCACACAGCCACTCTGGGAAGAGGGGGTTACTATGCCTCCTGTGCAGGTGCCTGCGCCGAGGTTCAGAGAGGCCAAGTGTCCTGCCCGAGGTCACACAGCCAGCCAGAGGCACTGCCGCTGTCACACCAAACCTGCGGCCCGGCATTCACTCCAGACCCCTCCACGCCGTGCACCTCACCAACAGCTACTCCATGAGCCCTTGCTGGATTTGCATGGAACGTGAACATACTCACAGAAAAATGATCGCATCAGAGACTGTGAAATTTTAAATTACAGACACAGAACACGAGGGAGAGGAAGAAAAGCAGAAATAGACAATTACACATGTATCTATGTTGCTGATCCTCTCAAGTGAAAAATTGGTTTTCCTCGCTTTACAATGGAGTCCTGAATGCAATTGGGTTCTAGCGAAGCACCCCTCCTGGGCCGGCTCTGGAGGGCCCAGGCCTGTGCTGCAGCACCCGTGCCAGCCCTCGCCCTGGGCCCCCAACCCTCGAGAAGCACTGTGGGAACCCTCAGGTCTCCACCCTGGCCTTCACAGGAGAGATGGAGGGTGGCTCAGCCGCCTGGAGGCCCCAGAACACCAGGCCCCCGCCCTGGCCCTCTCGGGCTCCAAGCGGAGGGCTCCACCTCACTAATGAGGCCAGAGTCAACAGGAACCGAAAAGGCCACTTTGGGTTTCTCCTGCACTGGGCCACAGGGTCGCCCCATGCCCAGTGGGCCTGTGCCGGCCATCGCCCGTCCTGTTTCCCCACCACCCAACGCCAGGGCAGCCGGGGAGGAGGAGAGGAGGCGAGCTGGCCAGCCTCCCCGGCCACTGACCTGGGGGCGGCTTCTCCCTGGAACCATGCAGGCCCCGGATCACACAGAGCCGTGGCAGGGCAGAGGAGAGAGAGACACTCCACCCATCCATGGCCCCTGCATCCAAGTACCCGTGAGCACACGAAGAGAACTAGCAGGGGGTGACAGGTAAGAAAAGCGTGTGTGCGTGCGTACGTGTGTGTATGTGTGTGTGAGAGAGAAAGAGAGAGAGAGACAGACAGACAGAGACCCCGGGGGACAGCAGGGCCCAGGGATCCTCTGGAGGTGGGTGGGGCTGGGCAGACTCCTGTACCCTACTGAGAGCTTAAGCCGCTCCCCCGGTCATCCCCGGGATACCTCTGTCTCCCCACTGACTGTGGCTTTCCAACCTCAAACCCCGCCTGACTCCGAGTCCTGAATTCTGTATGAATGCTGGCTGCGTGTCTGGCACTGGGCTGAGCTGATTAGCAAGGCCAGAGGGCAGGGCGAAGCTGACACAAGGCTTCTCGCCCTGGCCCCGCCGAGTCCTCGGATGAAGGAGGTCTCCCAAACACCTCACCCATGGCAGAAACAAGTAAACAAAGCAAAAGAATCTCTCTCTCTCTCTCTCTCTCTCTTTTTTTTTTTTTTTTTTTTTTTTTTTTTTGGTACTAGGGATTGAACCCAGGGGTACTCTGCCTCTAAGCTACACCCCAGCCCTTTTTATTTTTTGTTTTGAGACAGGGTCTTGCTAAGTTGCTGAGGCTGTCCTTGAACCTGCAATCCTTCTGTGCCAGTGTCCCAAGTACCACCACGCTGGCTAGGAACCCCATTCCTGAGGGAGAACTGGTAATTCCCTGTGGACAGAAATGGGCGGTGGCTCCCAGAACCTAAAAGCCATGCATCCATTTGATCGTTTTCCTATCTAAGAAATTAGACATTTGCCTTAGTGTTGTAATAAAGAAAACACTAAAAATATTATAAACGCACAGCAATGAAGGACTGGTTAAATATGCTGTGGCATGTTGGGTAATTATTAAAAATTATAGCAACCCCAAACATTCTAACAATATGGGAAATGCTAATAATATAATATTAAGCTAGGGGAAAATTATATAAAAATGTAAATATATATGCATTAAAAGCTGGAATGAAGGATCCCGGCCGTCAGTGGTGACCGCGGCTGGGTTGAAATTGAGTAGCTTATCTTCCTTCTGCATCGGTCCATTTTCCAAGTGGCCAACCAAGAGCACATGCTCCTTCTATATTCAGAGGGGAACGTGGAGAGCGCCCCCTCCACCCTGAGGTCGTGAGTGGCACCTGCGTCTCCAGCGCCCTCTTGAGTCTCTACCCTTACAGGCTGCTTGTACCCCAAGTCACCAGAGGCTCCCCTTGGCTCCGAAGAAGGGACATTAGAAAGAGACGAGTGGAGACACCCGTGCCAGGGACATGGCCTCCCAGTGGAGCACAGGGCGGGCTCCAGGACAGCTCCGCCACCTCACATGCTGGCCCCAGAAGAAGAAAGCACAGGACCTGGGTGCTGGGGGAGGAAAGTCCCTGGCCCCGAGGGGGCATGGCCTGCAGTCCCCTGCGTGCGCCTAGAGACAGCTTCATGCAGCCAGCGCTCAGTGACTAAACGAGCAAGGTGAAGCAGAAAGCCAGACCTTTCAAAAAGATGTTTCAAGTCAAAGCTATAATTAAAAACTGAGGAATCGGCTTGATGTGGGAGCGTGCGAGGGTAAGGAAAGATGTCTGCCCCGGGTTTCCTCTCTGACTGGTATAATGAGCGGGCTACTCGACATGGCCTAATTACAGCACGCGCCACCCGACGTCCTGTCAGCACGTCCCTTCCCTGTTCTCAGCTCTCGGGCCAGACCACGAGGAAGCGCCGCCAGGCAGCCCTCCCCTGGGAGTGAGAAAGGTGGCGGCTTCGCAAAGCGCGCCTGTAGTGGGGTGCGTGAGACACCCGCGGGCTTGGACCACGCCACCGTCAACACCATCTGACAAGGGGGCTCTAGATGCTGGGGCACAAATCTGCATCCTTGGAACTCTCCTAATGTCATTAAAACAACAACAACAACCCAACTCTGGAGCCTTACAGTGTGCACTCAGGGAGGTTGGTCATTTACAAGTGCCTGAGACACCCACTGTGTGCCAGCACGTGAGGCCTGGGGGCGTGGGCCTGGAGGAGACCATCATGTCCCCTGGCCTCCACAGGCTAGTGGGGACAGCAAATCCCAGGCGGCTACAGGTCAGGGGAAGACAGGCTATGGAAGGAACACCAGGGGGCGGGGGGCAGGGCAAGGGGCAGTGCAGGGGAGGAACTCCCAGAGCAAAGAAATCCATGGAGGAGCCGGGCATGGTGGCGCACGCTTGTCATCCCAGTTCTTGGGAGGCTGAGACTGGAGGATACAGATTCGAGGCCAGCCTCAGCTACTTAGTGAGGCCCTCTGCAACTTAGTGAGACCCTGTTTCAAACTAAAGAATAAAAATTAGGGCTGGGGGTGGAGCTCCGAGGTAGAATGCCCTTGGGTTCCATCCCCAGTACTGCAAAACAAAACAAAAACAAAAAAAAAGGAAAAAGAAAAAGAAATCCACAGAGGCCTGTAAGACAGGGAACATCTGGTCAAAGAAGGGGGGACAGTCAAGGTAGAAGGACCTGGGGTCAGGCTGGACTGAGCCCACTGCAGCCAGTCTCCTCATGGCTCCACTGAAACCCAGGCAAATACCACAAGCCCCGAGGCTCTGGAATGAACAGAAGCAGCTAAGACCCTTCCTTTCTTCTCCTTTTCTCCTCATCCATCCATCTATCTATCTATCTATCTATCTATCTATCTATCTATCTATCTATCTATCTCTCCTCTAACAACTAGGGCCTGAGAGTAGGACCTCAGTGGAACCATGGTGGTAGCTTCAAAGTAAATGAAGTCCAAAGTGATAGAACTAAAGGAGAAACACCGAAATCCACCATTAACAGATGGAGACATCAACACTCCTTTCTCAATAACTGAAAAAACAAGTAAAAAAAAAAAAAAAATCAGCAAGCATGCAGAAGAGCAGAACACAGTCATTAGCCAGCTTGACCCGATTGCCACTTAGAAAGTATTCCACCCGATCACAGCGAGAAGCACCCTTTCCAAGAGTGGGAGGGACGGTCAACGGAACGCACTATATTCTGAGCAATAAAATAAAGCTTAACAAACTTCAAAAAATTGAAACCATAAAAAATATGTTTTCAGCCAGGCGTGGTGGTACACACCTATAATCCCAGTACTTGGGAGGCTGAAACATGAGGATTGCAGATTTGAGGCCAGCCTCAGCAAAGTAGTAAAAAAATAAAAAGATCTGGATTTGTAACTCAGAGGTCAAATGCCCCTGGGTTCAATCTCCAGTACCCCTCCCGACACACATGCACAAAAAACATGAATAGTCAAGTCAAGAAACAGGACATTGCCAAAATTTCCTTTTAGTCAACCCCTTCTTCTACAGGTAAGTACTGTCCTACAGTTAGCACTATCTTGATTTTCATGGTAATCACTTCCTTGCTTTTCTTTATGAAATGTAAATCATTTTGTCATTATGAATATGTTATTTTATTTTAGCAATACTGGGGATTGAACCCAGGGCTATGCACAAGTTAGGCAAGAGCTCTAACCAGTGCTTAGGAGGCTGAGACAGGAGGATCACAAGTACTAGACCAGCCTTGACAACTTAGCAAGGACTTCAGCAACTTAGTGAGACCCTGTTTCAAAATAAAAAAAAAAAATAAGATAGGGCTGGGAATATAACTCAGAGGTAGAATTCCACTAGGTTTAATCCCCAGTACAAAAAAAAAAAAAAAAAGAGAGAGAGAGAGAGGAAAAAGAGAAAGAGAAAGAAAGAAGGAGAAAGAGAAAGTTTTCTGACTATAAAATAATTAGAAGTAAATAACAGAAAGATATCTGGAAAATCTCCACATATTTGGAAATTAAACAATATACTTCCAAACCCATACATCAAAGAGGAAGTCAAAATAAGATTAGAAAAAGATTTAATTGAATTAAAATTAAAATGCAGCACATCAAGATTTATGGGATGCAGATAAAGCAGAGCTTAGTTATTAAAAAAGAAAATCTCATAGCCGGGCACTGTGGCGTGCACCTACAGTTCCAGCTACTCGGGAGGCTGAGGCAGGAGAAGCATGAGTTAGAGCCCGGCCAAGGCAACTTAATGAGACACCCCCACCTCCAAAGACAGAAAGAGAGAGACAGGGAGTGGGGGGCACCGTGGCACATGCCTGTAATCCCTGTACTTGGGAGGCTGAGATAGGAGGATCACAGGTTCAAGGTCAGCTCATCAACTTATCGAGATCCCCCTTCAAAATAAAAAGTGCTTGGAGTATATCTCAGTGATAGAGCACCCCTGAATTCAGTCCCCAGTATGGCAGACATTAAAAAAAAACAAAACTCAGATCAATGATCTAACTTGCCTTTTTTTTTTTTTTTTTTTTTTTGGTGCTAGGGTTTAAACCTGGGGCATTCTACCTCCAAGCAACACCCTGAGCCCTATTTTATTTTTTATTTTGAAACAGTCTTGTTAAGTTGCTGAGAGCCTCTCTAAGTTGCCGAGGCTAGCTTCGAACCTGTGAGCCTCCTGTCTCAGCCTCACAAGTACTGGGATTACAGGCATGCACAACACTACCCAGCCTAATTTGCCTTCTTAGGAAATTAGAAAAAGAGCAAATTAAATGCAAAGCAAGTAGAGGGAAATGAAAATAAAAATTAGAAAAGAAATTAATGAAGTTGAAAATAGAAAAACAATGGAGAAATTTTATATTTCATTGAAATGATAAATAAGATCAATAAATCTCAAAACCAAGATGTATCTCAGTATATACATACAAATATTCCAAAATCTAAAAAAAAAGAGGGGAGGGAGAAATAGAAATCTGAAATACTGCTGTTCCAAAGCATTTTGGGTAGAGGATACTCAGAACTACACTTTGAAATACCCCAGAGCATCTATTCTTCCTCGGGAGGAATGAGTTAGCCAGACCTAAGCCGCTGGGAGAAGGGTTCATCCAACTCCAGCAGCTCGAGCCTTCCTCAGGGCAGAAGGTTCTCTGGCCTTCTATGTGCAGAAAGCAAATGCCCAACTCCAGCCCACTCTAGCCACCCT
The DNA here is from genome assembly GCA_004027655.1 of Graphiurus murinus. Classification (NCBI taxonomy): domain Eukaryota; kingdom Metazoa; phylum Chordata; class Mammalia; order Rodentia; family Gliridae; genus Graphiurus; species Graphiurus murinus. The sequence goes on from PVLC010017020.1 coordinate 19,309, forward strand.
ACCCATCTACGGGGTGAACTGCAGCCCGAGGCACAGGGTCTCCAAGGACTGACCTCGTCAGGACTACACAATGCCTCCCTTCCCACACCATTTACTGCAGCTTCTGTTCACCTAGCATATCTTGTCTAGCTAACAAGAAAAAATTAAGGGCACCCTGAAAGCAAAACACAGTTTGAAGGGACAGAGCCAACATCAGCACCCAACTCTGACATAACGGGGATGCTGGAGTACACTGTGAATTTAAAACAACTGTGATCAATGTGCGAAGGGCTTTAATAAAGTAGATAGCCTGTAGCAACAGACAGGCACTGTAGGCAGAGAGGTGGAGATTCTAAGAAAGCATCAAAAAGACGAGCTCGGGATCAAAAACCCTGCAACAGAAATGAAGAACGCCTTTGATGAGGTTATTAGTAGACTGGACACGGCTGAGGAAAGAATCTTTGAGCTTGAGGATATCTCAATAGAAACCTCAAAAACTTTGAAACAAAGAGAAAAAAGACTCTGAAGAAAACAAGAACAGAATACTGAAGAACTTTTGGACAGCTACAAAGGGCATAACATACACAGAGGAGGAATACCAGAAAGAGAAGAAAGAGAGAAAGGAACAGAAGAAATATTTAAAACAAAAATATCTGATATTTCCCCAAAATTAACGTCAGATATCAAACAGATCCAGGAGGCTCAAGGAACACCAAGCAGGGTAAATGTCCTAATAAAACACAAAACTGCATCCCGGCATATCATTTTTAAACTACAATCAAAGATAAAATCCTAATAGCAGAGGAAGAAAAAAACACCTTACCTACAGAGGAGCAAAGAATTACATCCAATTTCCTCTCAGAAGTCATGCGAGCAAGAAGAGTATAAAACAAAATATTTAAAATGTTGAGAGAGGAGGAAAAAAACTCACCAACCTAGAATTCTATACCCTGCAAAATTATCCCTTAAAAGTAAAGGAGAAATAAAGACTCTCAAAAGCAAAAGTTGAGGAAATTTGATTCCACTAGACCTACCTTACAAGAAACATTAAAAGACATTCTTAGCTGGGCATGGCAGCATACATCTGCAACCTGAGTAATTGGAAGGCTGAGACAGGATGATTTCAGGTTTGTGGCCAGCCTCTGAAACTTAGTAAGACCCTGTTTCAAAAGAAAAAATAAATTGAAAAAGAAAAAAAAAAAAAAAAACAGATAGATGTGATTTCACTCACAGCTGCAGAGCTCCGGCAATAGGGTTTTTTGAAGATGTAATTTTAAAATGTGTTTGTATGAGCTGTTTGTTTACATTTCTTTAATAAAAACACACACTGTTTTGTGTTTGCTTGGAGAAACTTAATCAGCATTTTGAACCAGGTTAGCTTTTTATTTTGTACTTAAAATTCTGGTACCGACACTTCACAAGCTAAGTATAAGATGAAGTTTCGTGTGCACAATTCAAGTGGACTGTGAGCTGTGGGTACACGCAGTGACGCAGTTCTGAACTTGTAATGTATATGGCATGATGTATTTTTATCTCACAGAATAAATCAGTTGTATATATTTTTCTCTTGAAAAATAGCTGTATGAAATTTGTTTCTTGAATATTTTTCTTCTTTTGTACAATATTCTGACATCCTACCAGTATTTGTCCTACCGGGTTTTTGTTGTTTTCTGTTCTGTGTAATAGTATCTAATGTTGGCAAAAATTGAATTTTTTGAAGTATACAGAGTGTTATGGGTTTTGGAATTTGTGGACACAGATTTAGAAGATCACCATTTACAAATAAAATATTTTACATCTAAAAAAAAAAAAAAGAGGGTGTATCTCAGAGGCAAAATGTTCTTTAGAAGAAGGAAAATGATAGAGAAATTCTGAACTCATAAAAAAGGAAGACCATGAGGGAACAAGAAAGGTGAAGGAAAAATTAAAACTTATTTTTCTTAATACCACAGATAATGTTTTTGTTCAAAATAGTAGCAACAGTGTATTCAGTGAAATGAATGAAACAATGACCTGACTCGCTGGAGGAAGGAATCAGAGCCGCGACACACCTGAAGTGGTAGAGTGTTATTTTAAAGTTGACTTGCAGTAATTGTAAATGTATATTGTAACTAGGGCAACCACTAAAAAAAAAAAAGAGGTATAATTAATATAATAAGAGAGGAGAGGAAGTAGAATCACACAAAAAGCTCTTTATTAAAGCCATAAAGAGGCTCGGGATATGGCTCAGTGGAGGGCGCTTGACTGGCATGAGACACACACACACACACACACACACACACACACACACACACACACACACAGAAAAAAAGTAAGAGAAAAAGAACCATAAGTAGAAAACAGTAACAAATGTGGTAGATATATATCAATGATCATTTTGGATATCAGTGACTTAAATGTACCAGTGCAGAGACAGTAGTTGTCAGAGAGAGAGAAAAAACAAAACACTCAAACTTCTTCTACAAAAGAATCTCTATAAATACAAAGATATTGACAGATTTAAAGTAAATGGTTGGAGAATGATATACCATCTAACACTAATCAAAAGAAAGCAGAAATGGCTATCTTAACTTCAGAAAAAGTGAATTTCAAGGCAAGCAAAGTTATCAGGGGTAAAGAGGACACATACCTGTAATCCTAGCTACTCGGAGGCAGAAGCCAGGCTGGGCAACTTAGCAAGGCCTGACCCCAAAAAGTAAGTAAATAAAAAGAGGAACATTACATACTGATAAAGAGGCCAAGTCTCTCAGAACATACAACAGACCTTAAAGTATATGCACCTAACAACAAAGCATTAAAATATATCAGGCAAAACTGATAAGCCAGGTATGGTAGCGCATACCTGTAATCCTAGTACTTGGGAGGCTGAGACAGGAGGATCGCAGGTTCAAAGTCAGCCTCAGCAACTTAGTGAGGCTCTCAGCAACTCAGCAAGACCCTGTTTAAAAAGAAAAAATAAAGCCGTGCGTGGTGGCGCACGCTTGTAATCCCAGCATTCGGGAGGCTAAGACCGGAGGATCTGGGTTCGCGGCCAGCCTCAGCTACCTAGTGAGGCACTCTGCAACTTAGTGAGACTCGGTTTCAAAATAAAGAATAAAAAAATAGGGCTGGGGGTATAGCTCGGAGGTAGAATGCTCCTGAGTTCAATACCCAGTACCGCTAAAAAAAAAAAAAAAAAAAAAAAAAAAAAAAAAAAAAAAAAAAAAAAAAAAAAAAAAAAAAAAGAAAAAAGAAAAGAAAATAGGCCTGGGAGTATAGCTCAAAGGTAGAAGACCCCTGGGTACCCCTAGTACCACCAAAAAAACAAACAAACAAAAAAAAACCTGATAGAACTGCAAGAAGTGGAAGAATGCACTACTATAATTGGAGACTTCAATATTCTTCTATCAGAAATGGACGATACAACAGGCAGAAAACCAGCGAGGCCACAGTTAAACTCAACAGTCCCATCAATCAACTGGATGTAACTGACATCTATCGACTACTTCATCCAACTGTAACAGAATAGATAGACATCTTCTCAAATTTGCATGGAGCATTCACCAAGACAAAGCACATTCTGGATCATAAAACAGACCTTACCAAATGTAAAATAACAGAACTCATACCATGCCTGCTCTCATACCACAGCAGAATTAAACTAGAAATCAATCACAGGATGACAGCTGGGAAATCCCAAAATACACGGAAATGAAACTCCCAAGCAACACCGGGGCAGAGGAAACTATCTCAAGAGAAAATTTTAAATTTCTGAATTAAATGAAAATAGAAACACAACTGACTAAAATTTGTGGGGTGCAACAGAAGCAATGCTTTAGAGGGAAATTGACAGCATTGAAGGATTTCATTACAAAAGAAGACAGCTCTGAAATAATAATCTGAGTTTCCACTTTATTAAACTTGAAAAAAAAAGAAGAGCAAACTAAGTCTAGAACAAACAGAAGAAAAGAAATAATAAAAATTGGAGCAGAAATCAATAAAATTGAACACAGAAGTTTCAGAGAGAAAATCAATGAAAACAAAGGCTGGCTCTTTGATACAGGTCAATAAAACTGGTAAGCCAATAGCCAGGTTAAGAACAAAAAGAGAACACAAATTACTAATACCAGAAATGAAAGATGGGACATCACTATAGATACCGTGGACATTAAAAAAATAGTAGAAGAAGAATATGGACAACCTTATGCCCATAGACTTGATAACTGAGATGAAATGAACCAATTCAGGACTCCAGCCAATCTGGTGTCTGGTGAGGGCGCTCTTCCAAGCCCTTCTTTTATTGTACCCTCACGGGGTTGGGGAGAGGAAGAGATGGGAAGGGGGGAGAGGGAGCCAGTGAATGAGGGATTCTTTCAATGCCTCTTCTTATATAGACACTAATCCTGTTCTTTTTTATTTATTTATTTTTTTTTTGGTAATGGGATTGAACCCAGGGGCATTCTACTTCTGAACTACACCCCCTCCGCTCCCCAGCCCTTTTTATTTGGAAATAGAGTCTCACTAAGTTGCTGAGGGTCTCACTAAATCACTGAGACTGGCCTCGAACCTGCAATCCTCCTGTCTCAGCCTCCCAAATATTGCGATTACAGGTGTGTGCCATGGCGCCTGGCACTAATTCTACCTCCAAACTCATGAACTTATTACCTCCCAAAGGGCTCATCCTTAAAATCATCACACTGGGGATCAAGACTCCAACATTTGAATTTGAGGGATACACACAAATTCATTCCTAACACATATCATTCTACATTTTTCTAAACCCACAGAAGGTACAACATCAAAAGGGACCCCAAATGTAAATTATGGACACGGGTGAGAAAGTGTCCGTGAGGTTCACCAGTTATAATAAATGCACTGCTCTGGTGGGGTATTGATGATGGAGGTGGGAGTGTGTGGGAAATCTCTGTACCTTCCCCTCAATTTTCCTGTGAACCTTAAACTCCTCTAAAATGGAAAGTCAAATAAAAGAGAAAAGAAATAAGTGCTTCTATAGGCTCCAATGTAGATAAATCTTGAAAAGGTTAAGTCAAAGTAGCCAGTCACAAAAGACCAATATTGTATGCTTTCATTTATATAAAAAGTCCACAATAGACAAATCTTTAGAGACAGAAAGTAGATTAGCAGTTGCCAGGCTGGAATGGGGGTAGACTGCTAAAGACATAGTGTTCTTTTTGAAGTGATGAAAATGTTCTAAACTGATTATTTAAACTGCTGGAAACGCACTAAAAACCACTGAATTGTACACTTCAAATCAATGAATTGTATGGTATGTGAATAAAGCTGTTACCAAAAAAAAAATTATAAAGTATTTACTTGGAAGTATATTAAGACAAAGAATAACTTGGGCACCAGGCCCATGATTTTTTTTTTTTTTTTTGGACACTATTCACTATGGTGAGGCTAAAGTAAGTTTTCATGTAAAAGGACTGTAAATCAGTATTTTTAAAATTAAATTATTTTTTAAACTCCAAGGAGAGAAATGTTGCATGTAGCACAGAGCTTATTTTGGTGGCAAAAATGCAGTTACAGGATTCATAAATTAGAACTATGCAAGCATTGTATTTATATAAGCATTAATGGGTCCAAAGAACCCACTTTACATTTTCTGATCCCCCTACAACATGGTGAAGGCAAAAGTTTTCCAGGGGCTGATTCCTGACTGGGGCTCAAGAGTTGGCCCAGGTCCCGCCCACCCACCCGCACGTGACAGCTGGGGAGATGGGGCTCCAGGGAAGACAAGAGACACCCCAAGTCCCTCCAGGCACCTTCTCCCTTTCCCCTGTCTCTCCAGCTGGCTCCTTCAGTCTCATCTACGTAGAAAGTTTGGTTTGTGGCAAAGCTTAAAACTGTCGAAAGTGCAGAGTCCAAACAAAAAAGGCGTTTTAATATAAAACCGATGAAAGAGACAAATGGAGAGTAATCAAAACCTCATTAGGGCAAATAAGCAACTGCCTACACTGCCACGAAAACGGATGGCGTCTGGGGCCAAGAGGGCGGAGCCGAGCGCTGCGCACTCGAGATGCTTACCCACGTGGGGTTCTCACCTGGACACGCAGCCCCGGCACCCAACGCCGTGGTCTAAACCACCTGGCGAGTTCTCAAGATCTCAGTGCCTGGGCCGCCCGCAGAAGGAGCCGAGGCAGGCAGGTGGCTCCAGTGTCACAGTCGGCACCCGCTGCCAGGGAACAACTCCCATCTGGGGAAGGACGCCCCCAAGGGGCGCGAGATGAGCAGGCTAATGAACTGCGGCCCGGCCCCTTCAGCTGGGTGCGTTGATTGCCTGGGGTTTTTCAAGTTGATCTTGATCCCAGCTATCTGAAGTTCTTACAAGTTCTCCCACAGGGCCTACCAGGTGCTCAGCACTACACTAGGTGTGAATGAGGCCGAACCCCTGCCCCAGGGACCCCACAGCTTACAGGTGAGGGGCTGTGGGGATGAGGGGCGGAGCTGAGGGTCCACACAGGCCAAGCGCCAGGGACTTGCTCTGCTGTCACCTCACTTCAGGACACACGCCCACAGAGGGCCTGGGACAATGCTCACGAAGGAGGTCAAGAAACCAACTCCAGACCTGGAAGTCAAGATGTTCCTTTAAACACTTGAAAAAATGAAAAGATGTAGAACAAGCATGAAATATTGATGACTCGTGTCAAAGCCTTGCCGGGGTGTGCTGGAGCAAAAGTGAACCGGCCTGTCAGAGCCGATTCCGTCCGAGAATCCCAGAGCAGGTGGGGAGGCAGGCTTCAGAGGCCCGGCGGGGGGTGGGGGGCTGGAGAGAGAATGCAGCAGGTCCGAGGAGTGCATCACAGCCGTCTTTCTCAAGGGCAGAGTAGGAGGCAGACATCAAAAGCGCGCTCAGCCCCGCCTGCCCAATGTCAACCCGGAACCAAGAAGGGAGAGGATCTGGGGCAGAGTCCAGGCTCCCAGCCGGCTCCGAAGCCAGCGTCCTACATTTCTGGAGCTGCTCCAGTTTTCAGGGCTCAACCGGGCTTCCACCGAGGGGCAATCTGCTGAGGTTGAGGTTCCCTAGTTTAGTCTTGCAAAAAGGGTGATTCACTAAATATGCAATGTGATTTTGAAGCCTCTGTCTGAGCTTTCTTAGATTTGATTCATGATACAGCAGGCAGGAGGGTTTGATTTCATTACCTTTCTTAACTTTCAGCTCAAAACACATAGTCATCTTAAAGTGAAGCTGAAGGCAACTACTGTGGGACATTTTCCGCAATGATGCCAGGCCCTGGAGGCCGGGCCTATGTCTCAGCCCTCTCCGTCAACGCTGCAGCTCCCACACTGCTGGGTACAAAGCCAGGGCACCCCCAGACTGGAAACAAGGGAGGCTAGTAACTGTTGCCCTCCAAGCCCCAGGAAGCCTGAGCGTTCAGACAGGATCAACACAGGGCCCAGCTCACCGTACCGCACCTCCCCACCAGGACTCCTGGACACCCACCTTGTGGGTGAGGCCACTCCCGGTGTGTGGCCAGGAAGCCCGGGGCAGGTAAGTACTCCTGCAGGTTCCATCACAGGGGCGACAACAGCCCCCATCAGTTCACTCCAGGTTACCCTGAGTACCTGCTCTACTCCCACCCTGTGGGAGGTGCTGGGACACAGAGACAACTGGACTCAGGTCCCTACCCAAGGCGGCCATAGAACACACCCGTGGATGAGAGAGCTCACAGGTACACAGGCAGGCAAGAGCTGTCATTATCACTGAGATGGTCACCGATGGCACATACCCACTGAAGATGAAGTCCACGGGAGCTCACACGGAAGATGCGAGAGACCTCTAAGTGCAGAGGCCCTTTAGGCCCTGGCTTCTCACAGCGGGATCCGCACATCATCTTCTGCTACAAATGCACCCCACAACTGTCAACACAGAATCTGCATCCTGATGAGACCCCCAGATGCTCTGCTGCACTTGTGTGCAAGTTTGAGAGCCGTGCTGCAGAGAAGCCTTGTCGTGCCTTTGCCATAGTGATGGAGGAATCATGGATGGATGACCTGGGACTGCCCAGCTGAGCAAGTGGGAGAGGGCGTGAGCCCAGGCCTCCTGCAGCTCAGGCTACGGGCCCTGGGGGCCTGAGGGGCTTTTGGAGTGGGGGACCCCTACATTACCATGAAGGTCAGACCATGCACACACTGGGCTCCACACCGCCCACATCCAAGCCGACCACTGGGAGGAACAAGAGTCACCAGGTGGGGCAGCGGGCCAGCTCGAGGAAGCAGGCCTAGCTGGCTGGTGCAGAAGACAATCTGCTGACCCGCTAGAAATGAAGTAGGCGCTTCGTAGTGCTGAGAGGTGCTCCCTCGTCAAACCCGAGGCAGAGGAATCCGCCAAGAAAAGGAGAATGTCGAGCCAAGCAGTCCATTTGCTGTAATGAATCGGGCCGGACCCGACAAGTCCAACCTCCCGACATTTATCATTTGGATAAATTAAGGGAATCATAAAACCTCATGACTAGAATGCAGCTTAAAAGTTTTCTGTTTCAACAATTCATCAGACCTGCACCCTAAAATCTCAGAGGGAGGTCACCTGCCTCTGCCACGGGCCTCCAGTGGGGGGCTCACGGGCCCCGGTCCCGTTAGCAGACACTCCCTGCCTTCGAATGCTGGATCACTGACTCAGCAAGCTGAGCTGTTGGACTGGAACTTAACCAGATATGGAAAGAGCTGGAGGAAGGAAAGTTTCTTCTAGTGGAGTAGGTAACAGAGAACTGACTAAAGGAAGTTCCCACTCCCTGGAAACACATTCTCTGAGCACATGGCTTCTGCAAGCCCACCCTCCCCTTGTCACCCAGATCAGGACGGATCAGTCCCGATAATCAACAGGGTGACCGATGTTTCAACCAGGTCTCTCTATACGGGTCGGCCAGACTGCAGATGTGTTTGGCTTTGTAGGCCCTGTGGTGTCACCTCTGCCACTGCAGCGCGACAGTAGCCACAGGTGGTACGTAAGTGAATGAGTGAGGCTGTGTTCCAGTCAAACTTTATTTACAAAAACAGGCGGCAAGCTGGATTCAGCTCTGGGCTTTATTTTGTTGACCCCTGATCTCTGCGCTCACGTTTATTAGTTTTAAATAGAAAAGAAGTTTTTGAAAAATTCTACATGTCCCACATAGGGAAATGGTTTGACAAGCCAATGTATTCATTCCTCTGATTTATTCTATCCACATAAACCTATCAAATGCCTGCCAGCACGGTTTTGAGTACTGGGGCTGAGACAGGAGGCAAGTCAGGAAGGCCTACTGAGTCAAAGGGACATCACTGAAAATTTTACAAGGAAAACCCTTACATCTATGTGAGACACAAAATTCAAAGTTGTGTATAAAACAAGACCAAAAAGAGGTTTTATGCTAAAAAGAAGGCCACAGGGGAAAAAGAACAATGAAAATCACGTATCAAAATGCACGAGCTGTCTACCTGTGGCTGGCTGAGCTCCCCTCCTTTCTCTCTGAATGTCCCTTTTGTCATATGATGGCATTTATCACAAGCTCGCCTTCCCGTTGTAGTCCCAAGGGGAAGCCTATCTTGACTGGAAGCGGAGGTGCTTGCCCTTCCGGCTTCCACCCAAGGTGCCCACTGCTGCCCCGATGGCAGTCGGAAGAGGCCAAGCCGCTCACTGCTGGGTGGAGGGGTCAGCACCAGGGACAGATCACAGGGCTGGGCACAAGCCGGCAGGGCAGGGCAGGACCCCCAGGGCCCCTGCAGCAGGTGCCTCTCCTCCGCAGAGTCCCTTCAACACTAGTTAAGGCAGGAAATCCTTGTCCCCGTGCCTGGCGGCTGCAAATGAGACTCCCAACCCTCTCCCCCATGTGACCCGGTGGGGGAGGATTGTTGGTAAAAAGGAAGTAAAAACAAATACTGCACAGCTCCCTTTCCCCACATTATTAGCTTAGGAGAGACTCGCAAACATGCCAATACCAGTCACAGCAACATCTGCTTCTAATTGCTTCTCCCCCAGCATTTTTGGAGCTCGTCAGCTGGCGTCTGCCCTGGGAGAAAATCCGATATTTTTAACAAACTCTTAAAATCAGATGGTGTCTGTGGTGAGTAATTTCTTACGTGCTTGGGCTTTGGGGCTAAAAACAGTGAGTGCACCTTTTGGGGCGGCTGTCAGGAGGAGCTGGGTAATTGGGTGGTCCCACTTCAAATGTTAGAACGAAGTTTCCGATTCACACAATATGCTCACACTTTCTTTCATTTTTCATGTATTTGTATCCCAAATATAGCATTCCAGTGTTTTTTGAAAAATTCCAATTCTTTTTTAAATTTTTATTCTTATATTTATTTATTTATTTATTTATTTATTTATTTATTTATTTATTGTGGTGCTGGGGGTGGAACTCAGGGGCATTCTACCTCCAAGCTATACCCCCAGCCCTATTTTTAATTCTTTATTTTGAAACCAGGTCTCCCTAAGTTGCGGAGTGCCTCACTAGGTAGCTGAGGCTGGTCGCGAACCCGGATCCTCTGGTCTCAGCCTCCCGAATGCTGGGATTACAAGTGTGCGCCACCACGCCCGGCTGTCCACTTCTTTTATCAATAATCTTCCTCTGTTTTCCAAATATTTTTACTTAAAAAAAGTGTCTTTGTAGCTGGGCATGACGGCGCACATCTGTAATCCCAGTACTTGGGAGGCTGAGACAGGACTATGGCAGGTTCAAGGCCAGCCTCAGCCACTAAGCAAGACCCTGTTTCAAAGTAAAAAGGGCTGGGGTGTAGCCTGGAGGTAGAATGCCCCTGAGTTCAATTCCTAGTACCCCCCACCAAATTTTTTTTCTTTGTGAAAGAAAAATGTCTGTGTGCTTTTATTTAAAGAGCACATGTATCTGTGCTGTAGCTTGTGAGGTATGTTAAGCAAGACCTTATATATGGACAAAACTTCCCATTCTCTTTAAAGAAAAGGACTTCTGTCTTTTCCTGCTGGGAAAGGGCTTTCTTGGAGAGCTGGCTTGAAGCACGGAGGTGAATTTGCAATCTAGGCCTCAGAGCCTGGCGTACCTTCCTGACCCACACCATATGCAACAGTCCCTGCTCGGGATAGCCTGCCTGGAGGCTGCCCCTGCTTGGGACGGAGCAGGTGACGCCCCAGGTGAGATGCCGTCAGGTTGACCTCCTGCTGCTGCAGATGTAGCAAGCCAGCACAGTGCGGAGTGAGACCCCCGAGTCCCAAGCGGAGGAGGACACTGATCTTCTGACCTTCCTCCATGGTCAGCTTCCCTCGGGCGGGCAGGGTGTGCGGAGCTACTCCACCCTCAGCGCAGGGCGGTGCTTCTCAGAGTCTGACCAACAGCTCCTCCTCGGAAAGCCCCTCCTGCACCTCTGCCACTCCATCTCCTCCGCAGCCACTATTGCTGCCACAGAGTCCCTACTCAGCCTGCTCCTGCCCCTCTGTTCGCAAGCCTCCCATGGCTCCCTGCTGCTAATCCAAACCAAGACATGAGGCGCTGCACATCTCTGTGCGCTGGCCCATCCCTCTGCCTGGAGCCCACGCCCATCTCCCATCACCCCCCCTGGATTTGCACGCCCTACTTGACTGCATTCTGCCATCATGCACTCACTCGGACAACCATGACTTGCTAAGTGTCAGATCCTGTGCAAAAAGCCAGACGAAAGCCCCTGTCCTCCAACAGCTTACATTCGAGTGGAGGGAGACTGGCAAATAAATGCACCTGAAAAATCCATAGTAGACCTGCGGGTGATAAAAGCCACGAAGAGAAAGAAGGCAGCAGAGGGGACTAATGAAAACCAGTGGGTGGCGGGCAGCCAGGGCACCGCGGGAGAGGTGGCATTTGATCAAAGCTGCAGGAGGGAGGGAGCTAGCCTCTGCATAGGAACCCAGGAGAAAAGCTTTCCTGGCAGACAGAGCAGAGAGCGCAAAGGCCCGAGGCAGAAGCGAGCAGGTGGTGTGTTTGAGGAAAGGCAGGGAGGAAAAGCAGGGCTGCAGGCGGTCAGGAGCAGGTGCAGGACGACTGCGTAGGCTTGCAGGGACAGTGTGATCGAGGTGGGAACCTGGAGATTCTGACCAGAGGATGGCTATGTCTGACTTGGGCTGTAATGAATCACTCTGGCTGCTGTGGTAAGAAAGACTATAAGGGGCTGGGAAAGAGAAAGGCCAGAGAAGAAATGACTACAGCTACCCCAGTGAGAGGCAACGGTGGCTTAGGCCAGAGCTACCACAGTGCACATTGGGAGGGGGGCTAGACTCTGAAGGTGGAACAGGGTTTGTTTGCTGATGGTGAGGGTGTGCAGATGGGAGAAGAACAGGGGCAGTGATGCGCCTGATGTCTGGGGCCTGGACAACTGGAAGGAGGAGCTGCCATTTATTAAGTGTTGGGGGCAACAGGAGTGGCAGGTTGTGGTAAAGAGCGGGAAGGAACCCAACCAACTTCTGAGCCCCAAAGGGAACAGCCTCTCTTCTAGGAAGGCCTCTGGAGGCCAGCAAGAGCCTGCGCACACGCACACATGCGCACACGCACGCAGAGCCCTTCCTGGCACTTCCTAGTTATCTCTGTCTACAGCCATTTCCTTGAGCAGCCCAAGGCTGGTTCCTTTAGATCATCTGAAGACATCTGCACACAGTAGGTGCTCAACAAGCACTTTTGGCAACACGCCGCACAGAGTTGCACCTACCGTACTTCAGCAGTCTGACAAGTCACGAACGTTCTTTCCAAACATCTAAAAATGACACTATCTCTGATTAAATGTGAAGTGGCAATTTTCCCATCTCAAGGACCCCACAGATAGACGCACACCTGTCCAGGTGGAGGCACTCCTGGGGAAGGCCAGGCCGGGAGGAAGGGTGTCGTTACCTTGCCAGTCCTTATGTCCCAAGCTTTGATTTCAGAGCTGAAGCCTCCGCATAAAAAAACGCTGTGGTCTTTTGGGTAAAATTTCAAGGTAGTGACTCTAAAGTCACTCCGACCGCTAAAAAGCTGGGTTCCTACAACACAAACAGAGAAGAAAGGGTTAGAAAACATTCAGATCACAGCCGAGTGTGGTGGCGCATACTTGTAATCCCAGTACTTGGGAGGCTGGGACAGAAGGATCACAGGTTTGAAGCTAGCCTCGCCCTCCATAACTTAGTGACACCCTGTTTCCAAATAAGAAATAAAATCAATCAGGCTGGGGTGTATCTCAGAGGTAGAATGCCTCTGGGTTTAATCCCTAGTGACACACACACACACACACACACACACACACACACACATTTTTTAGATCACAAAGTAAATACCTTAAAAGTAAGATGCCATCTGGCACAGAACCCATAAGTAGATGCGGCTCACCGGGGCGGCCCCCTGCCTGCATGGCCGGGTAGAGACTTTCTGGAAACAGCAGCGGTAGCAGGGGCAGCCTTTACGGTCTCTTCCAGGCCGGCCCCACCCTCAACTGAAAGCCCCTCCCTGTGGCTGGACTAGGCGAAGAGATCCATGAATGCCACCTTTCATGCCTCTGTGAGTGTCACAGGGGAACTCACATGTACTGCACAATGGCTGGAATCCCACTCCCCACCCAAAATGACAAGGCTCGGGCAGACTAAGTAACATCTCCAAGGCTGCACAGTTAAGATGGGAGATTTATTTACCTGGGAGTCTAAAAACTAAAAGCAGACTTGCTCCGGTGGCTTTTCTCCGGATCAGCCACCTTGCAATCATACCCTCCTACTAACAGATGGATGGCTTGCCACGGAGCGCGGCAGGTGGGCGGCCTGACACGCTGGACGACACGAGAGGGGCATCAGGTGTGCACCGCTGGGGGTCTCACGCGCTCTGCAGGACTCATGGCAGTCCTGGTCATTTATGGATCAGTCACAGACTGCTGTCAGGTACTTAGGAGCATGGTGGCAAATGTCTGTGTGTGCGCACATGCAGGTGTGCTGAGGAAAGCAGCTCCAGCACTGCGATCCGTTGGAGGCGAGCTACATAGACTCGTGAAATGTCAATCACTGGGGCAAGTCACTGCCATAACTCAGGTGGCCTCTGTGTCCTGGAGCACTGACTGTAATTCTCATCTGTCACACCAGATGCACCTGAAACCGCGTGGAGAATGGCCTGGGGTGACATTCTCGCGCAGGAGTCTGAGGGCCACCCTGCACTGTCCCCCCCTGCCACCCCGGCTGGCAACTGGCAATGAGGAGAGGGCGTCCCACAGGGATGCAGTGAGAGCCTGGACTGCCACAGGGCCACAGGCTCCTCCGCTGGACACAGAAGCTGGTGGCCAAGGAGGAGACCAGCGAGACACCAAGACCCCGAGTGTCGAGTTCCGAGCCCAGGAAGTGGTGCGCTCGTTCAGTCCAGGAAGCACGTCCTGAAGGGGACCCTGCCCCGTGTGCTGGGACCCCACACGGCGAGTCAGGGGCTCGGCGGCTCGCCAGGTAAGGAAAGGAGAGCCACAGATCCTCTGCCTGAGCCACCCAGGAAAACCCTGCAGCACATACTGGCGACATACTGGATACTGGTTTATAAATTACAGAAGGTGCCACTGTGCCAATATATTATGAACATTTTGAAAATGGTAAAAATAGAACGTCTTAAAGGATGAGGCAAGGTTAAAATAATCAGTATTTTAGATAGATGATAGATAGATAGATAGATAGATAGATAGATAGATAGATAGATAGATAGAGTTGTACTGGAACTTGAATCCAGGGAGCTACACCCCCAGCCCTTTTTCTTTTGAGATAGGGTCTCGCTAAGTTACCATACCCTGGCCTCCAACCTGCTATCTCCTTTCTCAGCCTCCCAAGTACTAGAATTATAGGCATGTACCACTGTGTCCTTTAAATTTGTTTTAATGTGTCATTTATTGAGAGAACCAACCAACTTCTTTGAAACTTTTTAAAAAACCATCTAAAGCCGGGCGTGGTGGCGCACGCTTGTAATCCCAGCATTCGGGAGGCTGAGACCGGAGGATCCGGGTTAGCGGCCAGCCTCAGCTACCTAGTGAGGCCCTCCGCAACTTAGTGAGACTCGGTTTCAAAATAAAGAATAAAAAATGGGGCTGGGGGTGTAGCTCGGAGGTAGAATGCCCCTGAGTTCAATCCCCAGTACCGCAAAAAAAAAAAAAAAAAAAAAAAAAAAAAAAAAAAAAAAAAAAAAAAAAAAAAAAAAAAAAAAAAAA
>PVLC010017021.1:0-34463 GCA_004027655.1 Graphiurus murinus
TCTTCATTAAGATTCTGCTGGCTGTACGTTTTTATTAGATTCCAGAGTTCCAAAAAAGGTGACAGTTTTTACCAAGTTAACATTGCTTTTGTAGAAGAATGGAGTTTTGAAGTTCTCTACTCCACTGTTTTTTACACATCTGTATGCCTGTCTTACATCTCTGTGAACTTCTACCTGTAAGATTAGGAACCACTGATACGTAAAAAGAATGTGAATGTCATCGACCTAATAATCAGCAAGTTTAGGATACTAGTTACTTCTGATAGGGAGAGGAAGTTTGATGATATGTACATGTTTTTTTGACTTACAATTCTTTTTATGTTTTTCAAATATTTGACATTTTTATGGTAAAATTAGGTAATTGTGTGTATGTGATATATACACACAGAGCATTAATTCTGAGACTTGTATAGAAAGTCTCATATATTCTAATAACAAGACTAGTTTCCCTTTAATAAATAGGAGTAGGAAACATCACACAAAATGGGTAAAGACAATCCCTGACTTCCAGTGCTTTAACTCAGGATTTTTCACCTTTACAATGATGCAAAAGCTATATAGATTCAGTAGTAACTCATGGTTATGTTGTGGGTCAGCACGCTACCTCTTATGGGTCCTTGGCCTCCTTGGTGAAAAGAATTTCAATACTCACCAGTCAGAGACAAAGGCAGGAGTTTTATTTAGGAAAATAAGAGACTGGAGTGAGAAGGCAGGTGAAGGGAGATTGTCCAGGCCAAGAGAGTCTTTGCAGCCTTTTCAGTCCTTATATAAAACTCCCAAGAAGGGGTGGGCACAGCAGAGATCTGGACCTCCTCTTCCTCAGGTTTCAATGATGGGTGGTTGCTGGGTGATGTCTGATCTTTGTCCTAATGGATCTCAGGAGTCTCAGGAGGGGTCATGAGATTAAGGGTAAGGGCTTATTGAGGATTCTCCCTAAAACCAGACACACCTTATAGGGTAAAGTTAGGATTATGAACTCTCCAGATTTTCCTTTTCCTTCCCAGTCTGTCTCCTCTCTGCCTAAATTTTTATTCCTTCTATTCTACCTCATCATTTAGATATAAAATGCCCTCTAGAGAGTTCACTCATTAAGCTCTGGGTTGATAGAGTTAAGTCATGAGACTTCATCATGTATAGTGGAAACCTAAGGCCATAGGGTGTAGTTGCAGAAGGTGGGTCTCTGAGGGTGTGGCCTTGGGTACTGTGATTGGCTTGATTCCTCTCTCTTCTGGCCTCTGTGACATGAGAGGGAAGCTTGGCACTCTCCTCTCTGCTTCCTGCAACCCTGCTCTGGTATCCTCGGTTCCAGACCTCACAGGGGCTAAAACCAAACTTTTCAAGGAAACTGTAAGCAAGTAAGTTTTCCTTTTAAGTCTTATGGTCACAGTTTCGATTATAGCAGCAAAAATGCTCACTGAGAAATTGGTGCCAGAGGAGTAGGCTATATCAGTGTCATGTGGATTTTGAGTCTTTGGAACTGATTTGTGGGAGGAAGTTGGAAGGGCCAGAATGTGTCTAGAAAGACAGACAGTAGAGAATGCTTAGAAGATTTTAGAGGACAAAGAGGACTCCATAGAAGAATGGAGTAGAGGCCACATGTGTTGCATCTTGGTAAATAACTTAATCAGCATTTTGCCTGTGTCCTGAAACTGTGAGTCTGAATTTAAAGATGATGGACTGATGATTAAACTGGTAGAGAAAAATCTCAAAACAGCAAAATACCAAAATGTATTATGGATATTGATGTCCATGTTCAGCGAATTGTATACCAAATTCTGGGAGCAAAAAGTAAAGCAGAGAGATTATAGATTTGCAATTTGGCCAGAAAGGCATGTGTAAAGCTGGATTTCAAGAGATGGTACAGTGAAAGAAAGATGGCTGAAGGGAGGTTGAATGCTTTGCATAGAAACAAAGGAAAGAATGTGGTTGGGGCAGTTGAAGCCCAAGCGCAGAACCAGGGAAATACAGCCCTAGTGGTGTTGGCTCTGATTGAAAAGTACCTGGTAGATGGGCCTGGTGGCGCACCTTTGTAATCCCAGTACTTGGGAAGCTTAGATAGGAGGATTGCAGGTTTGTGGCCAGCCTCAGCTATTTAGTGAGACCCTCAGCAACTTAATGAGACCCTGCTTCAAAATAAAGAATAAAACGTAGAGCTGGGGATGTAACTCAGAGGTAGAATGCCCCTGGGTTCAATCTCTAGTACTGCAAAAAAAAAAAAAAAGGTAAAAAAACGAAAAGGCCCTGGTGATTGCCAGGATTGAGGCAGACCCAGTGGTGGCTATGATTGAAATAGGACCTGTGCAGTGATTGAATAGGGGTGATTGCCTTTCCAGTTGGCAGTTGATTTTGAAGGTTAGGTATTGCTGGTTTTGCTGGAAAAAGGGGGGCATGGAATCTTCCCCCCAGATTTCAAAGGAGGTCCTGGGAAATCAGGCAACGTGTGTTGAGGTCAGTATCCCTGCAGTCAGCCCCAAATGGGGCAAAATGAGAAGCTGTGAGGGTGAAGTCAAGATTGCAATAAAAACACCTGGGATTTAGAAATGCCATAAACATGGAACAACTGCAAGTAAAGACTGCAGGCCACAGAACCAGGGCTGCCAAATCCCCTTGGAGATTGTATCTTACCACCATGTTCCCAGGATGCCAGAAGTGGAGCTACAAGACTAAATGCTTGCCCTGCTGGATTTTGATGCTGTTTTGGTCCCATTCCTTCTTTCTATGGTTCTATTTCTCCCTTTTGGAATGCAAATGTTTATATCGTGTCATTGTACATTGGATATATGTAACTTGTTATTTATTTTGATTTTCATTATCATACCTATGGCTCACAAGAGTTCACCTTGGTTTCATAGGAGACTTTGAATTTTGAGACTTTGAATAATGTTGGAACTGTTAAGATTTTGGGAACTCTTGAAGCTGGACTAAACACATTTTGCATTCTGAATTGGTCATGACCTCTTCAAGGACCAGGGGTGGAATGTTAGTTAGCTAACAGAATGCCCACTGAAGAGCTCATGTAGTAAGCTTAGGGTTGGCATGCAATCAATTTATCTGGTTGGTGGCTTGAGTTGGTAGGGTGTGACTGGAGAAGGTGGGTCTCTGAGGCTGTGGCCTTGAGAACTTTATTTGTGCCTTGAGTCTGTTTGCCTGCTTTGCACTCTCTTGCTTCTGGCCTCCATAATGTGGAGAGAGAGAGGGGCTTGTGTTCTACATCGAGCTCTACAAACACCGGCCTCATATGGACTGAACCCCCAAATCTCCAAAAATTGTGAGCAACTAAATCTTTCTTCTTCTAAGTTATATGGTCATTTCTTGGATTACAGGCAGTGAGAATGTTGACTGGGACTGTAAACATTTTTCAAATTGTGAATTTGATCTTTTCTGTGCTAGCAATACACAGTAAGATGTTTTCTCATGATGCTGGGCTATAGCAGCAAGCAAGAGCTCTTATTCAACCTTTCAGATAAATTATCTGATACTCTACAGCATATTATAGCTTAAGCAATGATCTATAGATTAGATATTGTAGATGAATTTTTCTTCTTCCACTTCCTCTTCTTTCTCTTCCTCCTATTTTTTCTCTTCCTTTTTCCCATTATTATGATTATGATTGTGATTATTATTATTTTGCAGAGAAGGAAAATAATACTGAGGAGGAAATAGTACTAAATTGGACATTGATAGAACTTTGTCTCTATCCTTTGCCCCGGTATTTATGTAACTGCCCAATATTCTGTTCTAGTGCATTTCTTTCATCTTGCTACTTATCTATAAAATAAGAGTTGGTTCAGACAGTAAAGTTCCATAGTATCTGTTTAAGCGCCATAGTATCTGAGGAACAGCATGATTCAATAGAAAGAGAATGGATTTGGAGCCAGGGAAATTTGTATTCAACAACATTTTAGTTACTTAAAAGTCTAAATTAAGCTTCTCATACTGTCTAAATCTGTTTCCTTCTGATTGAGGTTATTATCATCTATCTTATAAGAGTTACTGAAGAATAAACAAAGTTTATAATATCTTGGGAAGCACTCAGAATGTTAATTTGTTCACCAACATTCTCATGCCCCATCCCATAACTCTATCATTTGAAGGGGTGGCTGGAGGAAAAAAAAAAAAAAAAATCTTTGTAATATTTATACAGTCCATTCTATATGTTGTCTCTTGTGAATAGTGCTACAATAAACATGACTGCTTCTAAGAATATCCCTAGGGTCACCACCTTTTTTATGTGGCTGCTTGCTGATTCCCCAATTCATTATGTTACAGTTGCATCAATTCATTGTGCTACATAGGCACATCACATAATAGGAACTCTTTTATATTTGAGTTGTAAATACATTTGGATGAGTGCATTAGTATAGATGCCATTATGAAAAGGGGAAATTACATTAGCAATCTAATCATAGAGCAGTAATTAAAAAATATTTCATTTGATGTATTTTTTATGTTATATGTATGGTTTTTTTTTTTTTTTGAAACCTCCCCCTTACTATTCTTGCCCATTCTCCATTTTAGTATATGGCATTGCCATCCTTCCAGTTGCTCAGGTCTCAAACTAGGACCTGTCCTTGATTATTTCTTCCTTTAATTTTAATCCATTACAAAATCTTCAATCGAGGGGACCCTTTTCCCCATCTCTGCTAGCTTACAATGATCTCTTGTCATACTACTCTTAATAACCTCTAAATTTGGTTTCCTGGTTTTATTCGTCCCTATTCTTTATTACCAGTTTATTTCCCAACAGTTGTTTGGATTTTACTGCTATCTAAATTACAGTTTTCCCCCTACATAAGATTTTTCAACAATATCAACCACATTGGACTCCTTTCTCCTCCTGAAGTATTATATTCTTTCCTGTCATACAGCATTTAGACTTGCAATTCTTTTTTTTTTTTTTTTAATCTCCCTTACAGATATCTTCCCTTGGCATTTCTCTGTAATTATTCTTATCTTTGGTTCTCAATTCAAATGTTATCTCTTCAGAGAAGCATTAACTTATTATCCTACCTAAGTACCTGCCTTACTATTTAGTTGAAGCATTCTCAGCCACTATATATCAATAGCTCCATCCTAATTTCTTTTTTTATTTTAATTTTATTTACTGCAGTTTCTTACCCTGTTCAATATTTACCTGTAATACTTTTTTTTTCCCACTAAAAGAATTCCTTAACTTGAAAAGTATATTATAAAAGCTACTTTAAAAATACAGATGGAAAGCCGGGCATGATGGCGCAGGCTTGTAATCCCAGTACTGAGACCAGAGGATCCAGGTTCGAGGCCAGCTTCAGCTATTTAGTGAGGCCCTCCACAACTTAGTGAGACCCTGTTTCAAAATAAAGAATAAAAAAAAAAAATTAGGCTGGGGATGTAACTCAGAGGTAGAATTCCCCTAGGTTCAATCCCCAGTACCCCCCCCCACACACACACACACAACACACAGATGAGCCAGGTTGATGCATGCTTGTAATCCCAGTACTTGGGAGGCTTAGACAGGAGGATCCAGGTTTGAGACCAGGATCCTTAGGTACTTAGGCCCTCCGCAACTTAGTGAGACCCTGTTTCAAAATAAAGAATAAAAAATAGAGCTGGGAGTGTAGCTCGAAGGTGGAATGCCCCTTAGTTCATTCTCACTAAGTTGATAGGCTCTCAAACATGCAATCTTCCTGACTCAACCTCCCAAGTACTGGTATTATAGGCTCATTTACATATTTCCAAACTATGTCCTGGGCTCACTGATTTTGTGCCTTAAAAACTTATTTCATAGTTTTTCTTCATTTTATCCAGTTGACTTATTTTGTCAGTCTTTTTTTTTTTTTTTTTTTTTTTGGAGGGGTGGAGGTGCTGGGGATTGAACCCAGGAGCATTCTGCCTCTAAACTATACCACCAGCCTGTCTTTTATTTTGAAACAGGATCTCTAGTTTGCTGAGGGTCTCACTAAATTGCTGAGGCTGTCCTTGAACCTCTCTTGCTTCTGTCTCAGCCTTCAAAGTACTGGGATTACAGGCATGTGCCACCAAGCCTGGCTCGTCACGGTCTTTTAAGAGTTATTTTGATATATCCATTCAGTTTTAGAACACTAATTTCTAGTACATGTTCAAGTGGTATGAAAAACAGAATCCACTATGGAGGTTTTGGTCTTTGTTTTTCCTCTTGATTTATCTGTCTTTGGCCCAAAGGTAACTTGAGTGAACTTACACTCTCCATCAAATAGCTATGAGGGAGGTATACATATTCTACACATTTGGAAATGGACTTTTCCTTTTAAAAACATGACCAGAAACATGCATGATGTAGTATAAAATTTTTGCACTATAACCTCTTCCTCTTTAGTAATTAGTATTTATAGTAATAACTTTGTAACTCTTTAGATTTTCATGAATAGGTCACAGAAAAAGTGAAGAATAGTGAATCAGATATTGATGTTATTAATATGATCATAGTGTTAGGCTACATGTGTTTTTTGTTATGTTTTGGAAAATATACCTTAAAAACGATGACTTACCTATAAATAGTTTGTCTAGATTTCAAATGTCTAGATACAAAATAAAGGCTTATTTTGTTAAAAATTATTAAAACTATTCAATTACTTGATATCTTCATCTGTTCCTTCATCTCTGATTTTGAATAATAATTGTTTCATGACTATTGAAATATATCTTACCTTGTGGTTCTCTCTGTTAAACTTTTTGATCAGTAAACCAAACTTCTTTTCTTTGTAGGTAAAGTACTCAATTGTGTGGGTTACTGCATAAATCCTGAAGACTGCAGTAAGGTGGCAATGTCTCGGGAACCTACTCCTCCTCTGCCTGGAGATATGTCCACTGGTCCTATAGCAGAAAGCTGGTGTTATACACAGGTACATGCAATTAAAAAATACCTTATTTTGAGCCAGGCGAAGTGCCCCACACTTGTAATCCCAGTACTTGGGAGGCTGAGACAAGAGGATTGCAGGTTCGCGGCCCACCTCAGCAGCTTGTGAGGCTCTCAGCAACTTGTGAAGTCCTCTGCAACTTAGACCCTGTTTCAAAATAAAGAATAAAAAAATTGGACTGGGGGTGTAGCTTGGAGGTAGAATGCCCCTGGGTTCAATCCCCAGTACCTAAAAAAAAAAACCCAAAAACTTATTTTATGTCGCTTAGAATTTTTATTATATCTTGAGAATGTTGTTGTGAAATACTGACATAGTTATTAGAAGGGATAGAAGAATGGATCACAGGATATTTAGCATGGAACAAATTAAAAGCATGAGTAATCAGTATAAAAAAATGATTTTTTAAATTTCTTAGGTTAAGGTAGTAAAATTTTCCTACATGTGGACCATTAATAACTTCAGTTTTTGTCGAGAGGAAATGGGTGAAGTGTTAAAAAGTTCAACATTTTCTTCTGGCCCAAGTGACAAAATGAAATGGTAAGATTTTTGCTTGTTTTAGAATGTTGTTTTTGCTTTTGATGTGATCCTCAGCTACTTATGGCTTGTTGCTGTTGCTCCTGAATGGGTGGGTGCCAGTATAATGTTACATTAGATTGGTAATAAATTCTTAAGAGTATGGTGAGTTGTAAAGAACTGTGGGGATATTTATAGAAATACTGTTTGTACTATTAATTAACAGATGACTTCAGTGTTGCCTCTCTATTTTGCATGCTTCGAGTATTATATTCCTCCAAGTGAGCCTATTGTTTTATTTTAGGTGCCTGAGGGTAAACCCAAAGGGATTAGATGATGAAAGTAAAGACTACTTGTCCTTATATTTGCTTTTAGTCAGCTGCCCCAAAAGTGAAGTTCGAGCAAAATTTAAATTTTCCCTTCTGAACGCTAAAAGGGAAGAAACAAAAGCAATGGGTAAGTGATTTGCAGACTAAGTAAAGAAGTCTATGTAACTACATACTATAGTTCTGAACCTTTCAGAAGTTACAGAAATCTGGGTCTGTAGGTTTCTGAACCATTACTTAGAAAAGTCTGGAATTAATTTTTCTACTAAAATCTGCTTAGCCCAAAGCATTTAATTGGGTTATTATTCAGTTTTAAATTTCAGAATATAGTTATTGTTGTTTTACTAAATCTTCATCAAACATGTAAAAGTAAATGTAATATTAATATTTAACTTCTTCATGTCTTAAAATGACATTTTCTTGTTGCTTAGAAAAAATAGTGGCTGTTAGGATAAGGTACTTTATTCAATACATGACATTGTAAAAGGTGTTCAAGAAATGGTTCTCTTTTCCCTTTCTTCTTTTGCCTGGTATTAAAATGTGGAGAACAAGCTGGATGTGGTGGCACACCCCTGTAATTCCAGTATTTGAGAGACCGAATCACAGGTTTAAGGCTAGCCTCAACAACATACCGAGAGGTAGAATGCCTCTAGGTTCAATCCCCCAGTATCTAAATACATAAATAAAATTTAGAAACTAATGCAAGGGAGGTGGAAAGCCCAATATTTCGTCACTAGAATTTTTCGAACAGTGGACTCAACACTGACTGAAAGAAAATCAGTTTTTCAGCCCAGTATCCACATATATAACCCCGATTGAAATGCCATAGCCTGAAGTTTCATAAGAGAAAAGTATTTTAGAAAATGCACAGTATGCATAGTAGGAAAATACCCCATGAACTGCCACATTGAGTTTTAAGTATTTTTGGAAGTGAAGCATAGAGTCAAGTGACTATTAAAAGAAAATTACATACACACGCTTTTTAAAATAGTATCTTCATATCTAACATTTAAGATAGTAGAGTAATTCAATTAAATTATTGGCTTTCCAATGTGATTTTGTTCTTTGTATAATAGGTAATTCTTTCTATAGATGATCTTATTTATTGTAGTGTAGTATATAACTTTTACTGTAGGCATTTGAAACATTTGCTTCAGATATTTATTTGTCTTATAAATTTTACCAAAAACATCTTTTGGATTTTTGTGAAACTGCTTTTTGTTTTGTTCTTCTTTTTGTGGTAGTAGAGATTGAACTCTGGGGCATTTTACTTCCAGGCTACACCCCCAGTGCTATTTTAATTTATTTTGAAACAGGGTCTCACCAAGTTGTTGAGGGCCTTGATAATCTGCTGTGGCTGTGACCTACAATCTTCCCATTTTAGCCTCCCAAGTATTGGGATTATACATGTGGCACCACACCCAGCTATGAAAGTTTATTTAAGGGATGAGAAGATGATGTGTGAAGACTTAAAAAGGAACTTTTTGTCTTTTTTTTTGCCAGTTTATGGATTTTTCTATAGTTCAGTAAAACTTAATACAATACTTGTGCCAGGAAAGCTTAAAAGATGTTTAGATGTTTCCGTGATTTAGAGGTTCCATTTTCATAGATAAAAGCAAAAAATGAGAGATATGTTTCTAGTTAGGTTCTGATAATAGATGAGTATTGTGCCTATGTACCATATTTTGATCCTGTGTCTTTTAGAGCCTAGATTGTTTTTAAAAAAATCTGAGATTTTAAGAAACCCAGAAGTCTGAAATAGAGTTCACTGTTGATGGCCAAAATTTGAATAGCAATGTGGAGTGATCTGATTCTCCCTCATTCAGTTCTTAGGATGTTTATTTATGAAAACACACACACATATATATATATATATATATATATGTATATATATATATATATAATTTTTATGATGCATGTATTGGCCAAGTCTTGTTTTTGTTTGTTATATCTACCTGTGCTGTCATTTAAGAAAAATGTCTCATTGATACTTGTTTTATTTAAACTTCTGTTTTTCATCAGAAAGCCAAAGAGCATATCGGTTTGTGCAAGGGAAGGACTGGGGATTTAAAAAATTCATTAGAAGAGATTTTTTGCTTGATGAAGCTAATGGTCTTTTACCAGATGACAAGCTTACATTATTTTGTGAGGTGGGTATATTTTGTTTCATATAAGAAACTTGACTTAGTTATACTTTTATTTACTTAAGTGATAGGGCAAAAGTATAAATTGAATTAACATTGGGTGTACTTTAAAAATTAGGTAATTGGTATAATTAATGAGTTTTAATTTGTGAATGCTTGACCAGAAAAAGCTGACTAAATTGCCTAACAAATCACTATTGTGACCCAGTCTGAAAAATATTTTGTCTTATCTCTAGCTATGGATTGTATGTATAGTTATATAACCAAGTACTAAATTCTTCTTACTCTTGAAAAGACTATGTATGGGCCTATCTTTGTAGAACATTTTTAACTGTTGTCTTTCTAACCGACACAAATGGCTAATTGTTTTAGATGAATCATCTTAAACATTATTACTCAAAGTTTGTTAGTTTGAGTCCAAACTGATACCTGAAAAAGACTGGGAAGCCTCCTAATTAATTATTCAAGAAATTGGATTAATCACACAGGTGTCAGCATTCTTAGAAATAGGTATGAAAATTAAAGATAAGTGCATATAGCCAGATGTGGTGGCACACACCTGTAATCCTGAGACAGAGGAACACGGATTTGTGGCCAGCCTCAGCAACTTAGTGTAGCTCAGAGGTAGAATGCCTCTGGGTTCAATACCCAGTATCACAAAAACAAAAAGATATGCATGTGTGTTTTGACATATAAGGTAAATTTATGTACAGAAATCATCATATTTTGAAAATTGTCATTATTGCCCCTGCCAGTAATTTACACTTATGATTTGTCTTAATTTGAGGTTTGGTTCTGCTTCTGTCATTATCATCATTAAGTAGCTTTATCTATGTGAAATATTGAGGTTCATCTTTAGAGTGAATCCAAGGATTATATTACAATACCAGTACATTTTTTTTGACATGTTTAAAGCAGTTGATAATTTATATAAGCCTTCCAAGTAACTGGGATTATAGGTATACACTACCATACCTGGCTGTCATTAAATGTATTTTAATAGGTAATTTAAACAAATGAGTGTTTTGGAAACACAATAACTTCCTTAACTGCCAAGTTAGCTTTAATCTTCTTATATTAAATGTGTAAATTTTAGCAATATTACAAATTAATTGTGTGTCATTGTGTTGTATCATAATGAAATACATGTCAAAATTGAAATATCCTAGTCAGGATATAGTACATCTTAAATAAGTTTTAGTATTTAAAATTTTTAGCAACTTTAATGTAGACTCTCACAGATTTTTAGCAGTTATCTTAAATTTGAATGTGTTAAGCCAGATGTGGTGATACATGCCTGTAGTCCCAGGCATGAGGCTGAGATAGGAGTATCCTGGGCTGATGGCCAGCTCCAGCAATTTAGTGAGGCCCTATTTCAGAATAAAAAAATAAAATGGGGCTTGGGGTATAGCTCAGAGTTAGACTGCCCCTGGGTTCAGTCCCCAGTACCACAAAAGAAAAGCAATTTTTTAATATATTAATTTTTTTAAAGTCATCTTAGAATTTAAGGGACTTTAAAGGTTATTTAAGCCAAATAAAGAGAACTAAAGCTAAAGTCCTGTGGATGAACTTTTTTAGAAAATAATTCATTTTTGAGTATTGAAATTTACAGATATTTTCCTAGGTGTATTTTACTAGAACCTAGGCAACCAAGAAATTCAGAATTAAAGCTGAAATTAAGTTTACATATTTTGGTATTTTTGAAGTATGCTTGGTATCTATGCTAGATTATATTATGGTAGTGATTCTCTGAAAATAGAGACCACTGTGACATATTTTTAAGTTGACAATGATTGGATCCATTTTTAGATCCTGAAATAATGCATCTTTTTACTAATTTAGACACATACACTGAGCACCATATTTAGCATAGGTGGGCAAAAAGTGTTTTTAAACAACATTCTTCATGCCCTCCATTGTTTCTTCTACCCCTCTCATGGATGCCCTTCCTTCTACAGCATCTCCAGCACTGCTTGCAGAAGAGGAGGAAGCTTTGCACTGCCCTACCTAAAGAACTGCCTCCTTCCCCTCCCCTGCAAGTGGTGCTGTAGACAGGTAAGGCAGGTGGGTGCTGCCCTTTTTGTGCAAGATAAAAAGCTTCATCTTGCAAGGTCCATATAGTAGCTCAGGTGGTTAGAGGTAGATGGAGATTTCTAGCAGTATAAGCAGCTCTCTCTCTTTCCCAAAGTAAATAAGAAGGAGAAATAGAAAACCAGTTAGATTAATTCATCTTTTGAAACCTAACAGATTTTATCAATTCTAATCATCTACTAACCTAAGCCATTTCATGATAAATAGAAAAATACATGTGCACAGATAAATATATAAGGAGGTTTTCATAAAACTTAAACTAATTCTTTTCCCCTTTTTGTGGTACTAGGAATTGAACCAAGGGCTTTCTACATTTTAGGCAAGTACTCTATTCCTGGGGCACATTTCCAGCCCAGTGATTCATTTTTAAGGACACATCATTTTCTTTTTCTAGGATAGCTTGTGATAGTGAGCAGAAGTAGGGCTTTATTTACTAGAAAGCAAAATCTTGGCAAAATGGAAACTTGACTATTCGTATCATCATATTTAAAAAAAAAACACCTATGAAAGTCAAAAACTCTTTAAGACCACTATTGTAAAAGGTAATGAGGGTTTCTCACTTCTGGAGCCATTTAGGGTGGGGAGGGCAGTAGATAGTTGATTCAGTTGGCAGCACTGTCGTACTGTGCAGTTTTGGACATTCCTATCTTTTAGAATTAGTTTGAAGAATGTTAGAGTTTGAGTAGTTGAAACCAGTACTCACCTTAGTTCAACCCTGGAGGAGATAGATTTTCAAGATAGTTGATTACATACCTTAAATATTCATCTTTAGTTTAAATTATATTCTCAGGGTTAAGCCAAAAGTATGCTTGAAGAAGGATTATGAAATGAATTAAATCAGCAAAGGATCTGAGCCTTCTTCCTGAATCTTTAATTCTAGATTCTGTCCGTTACAGTGTTCATAACCCATTTTTAGTATTTTTATCATTCTCTTAATTAAGATATCAATAAAACACTCATCAGAAATCATTGCATATGAATTAGGTCATTAATTTTTGTTCTCTGAATAGTCCCTTGACCTATCACACAACTTCATTATGATGTGAGACTATAATAAACCAATAAAAGCATATTAAAATAAATAAAATAAAAATTCTTTCATCTATTAAAAATAAAATAATGACTAGTCCCTTGAACACTCTTGGGGGTATGAAGTATTAAATATTTATCTTAGTTCAAAGTTGTGGTTGCTGTACTAGTACTATATAGATAGATATGTCGGTAATACAAGTCCTTCTGAATTGGATTGCTTAATAACGTCTTTATCCTTTTGTTTTGCATCATCTGTCTTTTGTCAATTTTTTACATTATATGTTATTTGAATTAGATTGAGATATAGTAAATAGAATTTTAAAAATTCTACATTTTTATAAAACCATCACATATTTCATGAAAATAAGTGACAAATCTAGTTCCTTTGCCTAGAAATTTTAAGAGCACTGCTTGATAAAATCAAATAAATATTGTCTGTGTGCTAATAAATAGATCTCTAAGTAAATCCTGAATATTAATAATAATATTTTTGGTTTATGTGTCATTAGCTTATAATATGTAGTGGAACAGGGCAATCAGGTAAGGATTAGTGAAACTTTTTTCCCACATTTATTAAAATTTTAGAAATAAGTTGAATGATTAAAAACTTGATAAAATAGGAGAACTTATATTGGTGGATTTATTTATATGCACAATATATTGGCACCTATATTTAGAAAAACATCTCATAAGATTATTGTAAAGATGCTTCTTGACCTTACTTGTGTTACAAAGTAATATCACTAATGTTAAGTAATATATAAAAGTATTATTTAGTACAAAGATCTATAAAAAGGAAACTGGAGATTTAAGGTCTAGTCTTTAATGATACAAACTAGCAGTATGATTTAGGATACTTTTATTTACCTTGTGTTGAAATGACTTTGTAGAACTCTTTAAAAAATAAGTTGAATGGATTAGATGATTTCTGTGACACCTAAGATTCCAAACAGTTAATATGTGACTTGGGAGAAAAAATGGTTAATATATTTTGGAAAAACAAAGGTTTTCTAATTTTTCTTTAGATGAGTCCATTAATTCACATAAGATACGTGTTTGTACATTTGAGTTGAATTATTAGTCTAAAGATTTTTAAACTGGACCTTTAATCTTTATTGTATTTTATGTGTTACTATGTTAATGGTTTGGTCCAATTTACTCATTTTTAGCTTACATTTTCTACATAGATTACTGTATTTATGTTTTGTTCTCATTTATACTTATATGAATGTAGCTATCACTGAATAACAAATGTGATCCTGAAACATTTTTTATCAATTGAGGTAGTATTTTCTTTAATTTATTAATTGTAATTTGATACTTGTAACATAATATAGTAAAGTCCCTTTTCTTACAATTGATATGTAAGATTTAGCTAACAGTGTTTTAGGATTTTATTCAGTATAAGTCATCTTTATTTTGAAGTAATTTACCCCATATTATATTCACCTAAAAACAGTGTTTTGATGATACCAACTTACTTACTGGTTATTCCATAGGTGAATAAAAGGTATGGAAGTTGAACTTGCTGTTGATTTTTCATAAAAGATTTCTGTTAATTTTAATAATTATAATTGTTTTTGTAGGAATTCTTATGCTTTAAATTTTATTTATTTATTTATTTATTTATTTATTTATTTATTTATTTATTTATTTATTTATTTTGCGGTACTGGGGATTGAACTCAGGGGCATTCTACCTCCGAGCTATACCCCCAGCCCTATTTTTTATTCTTTATTTTGAAACCGAGTCTCACTGAGTTGCGGAGTGCCTCACTAGGTAGCTGAGGCTGGCTGAGAACCCGGATCTTCCGGTCTCAGCCTCCCAAATGCTGGGATTACAAGCGTGCGCCACCATGCCCGGCTATGCTTTAAATTTTAAATCAATTTTACTAGAAATTTAAATCAATTCTGCTGCTTTTTCGGTTTTGGTTTTGGTTTTGGTTTTGGGGTTTTTTTTGGTGCTGGGGAGATTGAAACCAGGTTCTACCTCTGAGCTACACCCCTAGCCCTATTATATTTTGGTTTGAAACAGGGTCTAAGTTGCTGAGGCCAGCCACAAATCTGCTATCCTCCTGTCTCAGCCTCCTAAGTCCTGGAATTAAAAGATTGCAGGACTCCTTTTTTCAATTTGACATCATAATTGTGGCTTTTTTGTTGAGAAATAGTTTTTGTAATTAACAATAATCAAGCTTTCCAACCAGTTGATAAGCCATTTATTTGTGTAAAATATTACTACCGAAAAAGATCTAGTTTCTAGTATTTCCTATACTTCTCTCCTTTTAATTATATTCTTAAATTTAATTCCTCCGCAGTAAGATTTTTGATAAGGAATACATCAAGATATATGAATGTTACAGAAAAGATTCCAGTATAGACACACTGATTATTGATATTAATTTGTGAAAGTGTTCTTCTTGCTGTCTTTTTTATCAGGTGAGCGTGGTCCAGGACTCAGTAAACATATCAGGACATAGTAATACAAATACCTTGAAGGTGCCTGAATGCCGACTAGCAGAAGACCTAGGTAATCTCTGGGAAAACACAAGATTTACAGATTGCAGTTTTTTTGTGAGAGGACAAGAATTTAAAGCTCATAAATCTGTGCTTGCAGGTACTTTCTACTTTTGGGTAATATAGTATGTTTTTAAGATAAATTTGTGCATTAAATAATGATGCTTAATCTTGTTACAGCTCGATCCCCAGTTTTTAATGCAATGTTTGAACATGAAATGGAAGAAAGCAAAAAGGTAAACATGATTTAAAGGCTTAATATTTAATTTGATCACATGTTAAATAATGGAACGTATATTTTTAAAGCAACAGCACACACTCTTACTGTTATACCGTGATAAGAAAAAATTTAAGATAGAGAGAAATGTCTTTTATAATAAATAGAACAATAGATTAATAGATTAATGTGTATGTGCTGTGAATATTCCAAGTAATAGCTCTTCTGATGCTCACCTGGTTGGTGAACAAATGGGCAGTTGTTTTCCCGAAGATCGATCTATTCAGGAGTTAGTGGTATAGCTCAGTAGTACAGCACTTGCCTGATATGCACAACACCCTGGGTCTGATCCCCAGCACTACAAAAATTGATTAAAAAAAAAAAAAAGGATTGTTCTGGTCTATAACTAATTGAGAGGTCTCTGATTAAGATGTATATTTCCCTTTCTAGACTTTGTGGTTAATTCTAGAATTTTGTGGCAAGAGCAGCAGCAACAAAAAAAGTCTACATTCTTTTCACTGTCAAATAGAATATTTATTAGATTTAATAAAAAGGACAAACTATTATCAATATTATTGTATACTGTTACTGAGAAATTGTGTATTTGGCTTCTTGTTGACCTATCACTTTCTTTTTCACCTATTATTTTGAAATGTAATTATGTTAGGGATCAAAGGTTGTTTCTTTTCTGGTTTGCATAACGTGAACTTTAGGGCTCCCACGGTGAACAACTCCAAAGTTTATTTATGTGACCCAACTTTTTTCTTTCTCCTAGTCTAGAGTCTACAGTTAAATACCTGCCTTATTTTCTCTGATTAGTTGGCTTAGGGCAGTCCTGTGATCAACATTCTGATCAGATCCAAGTGGGGAGAAATCAGTAATGTCAAATGTTATTGGCAACAAAGGGTCAGAAAAATTTTGTATTGTTTAGTATCAGATATTTAGCCTTAAAGATCTTGGGAGAGAAATGGAATACAAAACTATAGGAGTGAAAAAGCAATTAGTAATTTTTAGGCTTGAGTATGTTTCAAATAGGCATGAAAATGCCAGTAGTTAATGTTATATGTCATTTTTGCAAAATGAAAAGTTCTGAGATAGTGAGCTCTTTTATTATCTCAAACACCAAGTGACCCTGCTTTTGCTTAATATTGGTTATAGAATCTTAGACATCATATTAAGACCTAGAAATTTAACAAGGAAAAAGTTAACAGTCATTATCCTCTATGATAGAGGTCATAAACTGAACACAGAATTACAGGTTTTTGTTTTGTTTGTGTGTGTATTTGATAATTACTGTGAAACTGGGGCTTATATTACCATATGGTAGTGCTTGACTTGGTGCGATTATTAGGGTATAGACTTTCCCGCTGGTCGTAGTTCCCACCTACTTTCACAGAATGTATGCCTTTCCTCTTACTTATTTTGCTCTGGCTGGTTAGCTTATTAAAGATTTACTTACCTCAATTTAAAAACAATTTAGAAATATCCACATACATGTATATTTGAGTGTCAAAGTACTTTACTACAGACATGGGGTTTTTTAATTACTTTCAAAGACTCATTTTGATTCATTAATATGTATGAATTTTTTAAGTTTTAACTTTTTGTGTTTTTTCAATATCAGAATCGAGTGGAAATAAATGATTTAGACCCTGAGGTTTTTAAAGAAATGATGAGATTCATCTACACAGGAAAAGCACCAAATCTTGATAAAATGGCTGACAACTTGTTGGCAGCTGCAGACAAAGTAAGTAATTAGGTCTTAAGGAGCTGAAAAATATCCCCAAGCTTGATGTATATAGAAAGCTATCATCAAATGAAAACTCCGGACATCTTGTAATACTGAATTAATTTATACTGTTTATAGATGGCTCTTGAGAGTTTTATGAAATAGCATAGATTGGGTAATGTGGAAATTAAATAGTTTATAAGATATAAAACTATCTTGAGCCAGGAAAGAGCAATTATTTTCATGGGAAATTAAACTGTAAACTCAGTACTTTTGATTGTATACTTACTTCCTTTTATAAGAACATGCCATATAAAATTTATTGCAATTTTCAGATATTCTTAGTTTTAAAATATTGTGTGACCTTTTTTTTTTTTTAGGAAAAGGATAAAATATTTTGTATAATTTAATCTTCGTATTCCTAGATTTTATATTTTAATTTGACAACACAGAAAAGGGAAAATGGTAACAGTTTTATAATATTGTTGTAATGATTTCTTAAAAGTAAGAGAACTGTAAAAATAAGATAATCTTAATGCCAGTAGTTCTCAGCCCTAAAACCGCATGCAATATGTATCTGACTTTTGTATTCAGACTATATAAAGAATTTTTAAAGCTCAATTATAAAGAAATAGTGTTCTAAAAATGTTTGAACAGACATTTAGTGAAATGAAATACATTAAAAGATGGTCCAATGCTACTAAGGAAATGTAAATAAAACCATCATGGTGTATCTCTACACACTTGTCACAATGGCTAAAATTACAAAGACCCTACTAAGTCTTATCAAGGATTTATAAAAATTAAACTCACGGACTTTGCTGAAAGGATTATAAAGTGGTACAGTCATTTTGGAAAATTGGCAGTTTCTTAAAAAGTTAACTATAAACTTACCATATAATCGGGTGTGAGGTAGTAGAGAAGATAAATGTACTTGTTAAGAATATTGAGTAATGTAGCTTTTAGCATAAATCCTACTTTAAACATACCATATTTTGCATTATTTAAATAGGAATTTCCTAAAAAAATTTTTCCCTAGATGCATTCATATTTTCTTCATATTAGGTAAAACAATGATGTGATGACTTGTAAAATAGCCTTAGTTCAGAGAATAATCTGCTGTATTTGAAAACTTATAGTAAATGTTTGATGTTTTTCTTTTGGGTAGTATGCACTGGAACGGCTGAAGGTCATGTGTGAAGAAGCTTTGTGTAGTAACCTCTCCGTAGAAAATGTTGCTGATACCCTTGTCCTTGCAGATTTGCACAGTGCAGAACAGTTGAAAGCACAAGCCATAGACTTTATTAATAGGTAATCTATGTTGTATTTCATTGCATAACTCCTTCAGCATTTTTTCACCAGACTTTTTTTTAAGTGTTTTAAATTTTTAATGCAGGTGCAGTGTACTTCGACAACTTGGGTGTAAAGATGGGAAAAACTGGAACAGCAAGTAAGATGACTTCAGTTTTTGATCTGCATAAATGAAATTAAGTGTTTGCATAGCCTTTTGTTCATCTGCAATAAGTATGAATCCAGATGTTAGTTGTATTAAGCAAACTGCCAATTTAAAAAAAAAAAGAAAAAGAAATTTACATAGTAGATTCCTGAAGCTATTCTACCTTGTAGATCAGCTTCAGAGTCAAAAAGGATAGCATGAGCAGGGTGTAGTGGCACAGGCCTGTGATCTCAGTACTTGGGAGGCTGAGACAGGAGGATCGCAGGTTCATGGGCAGACTCAGCTACTTAGCGAAGCCCTCTGCAACTTAGTGATACCCTGTGAATGAATAGATGAATGAATGAATGAATGGTGTAGCTCAGAGGTAGAATGGCCCTGAGTTCAATCCCCAGAACCACAGTAAAAAAAAAAGAAAGAAAAAGGAAGGGAAGGAGAAAAGTGTGAAGCAGTTGTTGATTGACTGTTGTGCTCAGTAAAAGATTGTAGTGGTGAGCATAATAGGTGTTTTCCCTGCCTTCAAGCTGTTTGTGGTTTAGTGGCAGGTTAATTAAGCAGGAAATTGTAATAAAGTGTGATGCTAAAGAATGTATAGCATATCCATAGAAGAATGTGACAAAGGGACCTGATCTCTTCTAGGGGTCAGAGAAAACCTTTTCCAGAGAGTTATAAAAATAAGGACCTGAAGTATTGGTAGGAGTTTCCCTGATAAAAAAAGAGAGTAGGGATAGTATATTCCAGAAAAGGGGAATGAAGATGTACAAAGTTTTAGTGATGAGAGAGAAAGCAGAGACAGAGAGAATGAATATGAATGAATGAATGAGAATGTATATTAGTGTGGTGAGGGTAAGCAATGAGAAGAAGCTGGAGAAAGCAGACAGGCCAGATCCTGCAAAGCCACATATGTTACATTAGGACTTTCATGCAATATTCCAATACCAAAGAGTAATAAGCATCCAGTAAAAGCTCTTGGTGGAGCTTGATTCAGGTTTGCGTTTTAACAATCTTTGCATACTGGTTGTTGAATGAATTATAGGGAAGTTGGAATGCTAGTAGAAGTAATAGAAGACCAAGGTTATTGGAGGCATTCAAGCAAGAGCTAAAGGGTAAAATTAGATTTGATTGACAGTGTGACTAGAAGAAATGAAAGCATATAAGAACTATCCTTGAAGGGGGAATCTATAATTGGATATTATTTGTTGGTGGTAGGGAGACAAGAGGAAAGGAAGGGTTACTAGATTTGGTACTTCAGCATTTATTTACTCTAGTTGCTCCGTAAGAGCATATTATACATAGGACACAAAAAGTAATTCAGTATGAGAGTATAAAAAGCCAGAGCATAGAAGTGTGAGTGGAATGCTACAGAGAGGAAGTTGAGAACCAACAATAGGGAGCTGTATATCTCTTTCTAGAAACTTAGGGGCAAAGGAGTAAAATAAAAAGAGCTTGGGATAGTTACATTTGTGTTATACTAAGGAAGCAATATGGAAGCTAGATTGGGAACAAATTAGAAAACTAGAAGACAAATTAGGTGACTCATACTGATCCAAATATTTAATGACAAGGACCTTAACTAGGGATTCAGGACATCTTTGGGAATTAAAATAGGACTTTCATGATTAATTAGAGATGACAGACTCCAGAATCACCCTCGGGTTTCTAACACTGGGTAATGGTGAAACCTTTAGCTGATTGGAAATGAAGAAAGAAGAATTTGGGTTTTAGGAGAGAGATACGTTCCAGACAGTCCTGAATTTGTGGAACATCAGGCATGCTCAAGTAAAAAGAGCGAATGATTGAAAACAAGCCTTGTGGGGAGGCCTAGGATTTAGCAAAACAATGGTTATTTACATGGAATATGGTTGTTAAAATCATCAAGAGTAGCTGAGATTGAATGGTTAATGCATGTTGAAGGGGAAGAGCAGAGAGCAAATGTTGGAACATTAGATAAAAAGAGAAAAGGGGCTCTTTAAAATGTTGGTACAGGCATGGTAACAATGAGAGTAGGTCTATGGAGACCAATGTCATATACTTCAGGGGAGTGAACTTGCAGAATAATTTGTCTCATTTGCAATAGAAAATACTAGTAAGATAAAGAGAATATTTTAATAAATTCTAATGGCTCGATTATGTAGAGAGGTAGACAATGTTCAAACATTTCAAAATTTGCAAGTTAAAAAAAATACAAAAATGCATTTTGCAAAGTATTCTTTAGTAAACATCACTTAATTTTATTTTCAGCCAAGCAACGGACATAATGGAAACATCAGGTTGGAAGTCCATGATTCAGTCTCACCCTCACTTAGTAGCAGAAGCCTTCCGAGCACTAGCATCAGCACAGTGTCCACAATTTGGCATTCCACGCAAACGGCTAAAGCAGTCTTGAAATCTTCCATGAACAGTAGAAAAATGGAATTGATTTTTACTCCTCCAGGTCCAGAAGGATTCTAATACACAAACCTTAAGCAAGAGTTGTTTCTGTTTTCTTGTCCACAGAACAGAAACTGAAAAGGAGTATTGCTTGCATTTCAGGTGGATAATTTATGGTTTATACTTCAGCTTTAAATTAGACTGATTACTTCACTTCAAGGCCTTAAATTATCTTCAGTGACTTCTCTTGTTCATATAATACTTTAATTTTTTTATTGTGCCTTGTCATTTTGACCAAGGCTATGCAGGATTGCACTAGCTCCATAATGCAGTAATATTGATAACTGAAGATATTAAGTTTCAAAAGGATCTTCCATTATTTTGAGAAAAGGAAAAGAATTTTATAGGGTTTGTCCTATGCTATCTCAAAGTTTAAAACTGGGTTCTCCTTAAAAACACTTGTATTGGAGACTACCAGTAATGTCTCCAGTCTAAGTTCTATAAATCCAGGAGAGCTTGCTTACCTTCAGGGTAAGTTACGGCAATACACTGCTTCAATTCTAATTTATTTCAGGGGGCAAATATGCAATGAATTGGCCCAGATTCTTAGTAAATTTGTTTGTCTGTGTGTTAACTGTTCAAGAAACTGTGGGTTTATCCAAGTTTACAGTGATTAAGAACTGATTGAGGTTAAGATTTCAGTAAGCATAAAGCATGTTTTGTGCTGAAGGGTTTTTTTTGTTTTTGTTTTTTTTTTAATTTATAATGACCTACCAATATGAAGAATTCTGTACATGTTCAAATAAGAATGACCAAATGTAAATTTAATGAGTGGGCCAATTAAGAAAGATATATGCACTTTTAATGTGTAACTTTTGTATGCTGAATGGTACATATATTTTTTTGCTTTTGAGGGGATTAATAAGGTATAATTAATTGTGTTTTAACTTTTGAAAGAAATTTTTAAGACCAGTGGAGGTAACAGATGTTTGTGATAATAGATAAAAAAAATCCATTATAGATAAATTCATTGGATTTCAGATACTCATTATTGAACTTGTTGTTGTTTAATCACACTTTGGACTAGACAACTGAACAATAAATGAATCCTGGATAGTCTCCTCTCCTTCAAAACAATGACCAGATGTGATTTGCCTGTGGGATATGCATAGTAAAGGAAAGAACTCTTAGACTATGTCAGGCCACACTATGAAGCTTTCTCCCCGCTTACTTTCTTCTTTGTGTTTTGGTTACTGTACTAACGTTGTGGATGATTGAAATTCTGAATAATGTGAACAGGATAAACTATTTATAAACTGCTTTTCATGGGCCAGTTCTTGATTACAAATGAGTTTTAGCTTTAAACACACATAAATGTTCAGTATTTGGTAGTTGTAAAGTTTGTTCTGGTGCGTTGTCCTGGAGAAGCAGGAGTGATCAGTGTCAGATCGCCACATCTGACTTAGTGTCACTACTCACTGTAGTGACAGTGTGCTTCTTAGGCAAGATTTATATTTGACCACAAGGGAAAAAAATGTGTCACTGGGAAAAAAAAAAAAAAAAAAGCATGTATCTGTATGTTTGCATATATAACTTTTATTCTCCAAATTAAAATTTGTGTAATTTGTTTATTTACTTTTTGAATTCAGGACAAAAGAAAGAAAAATGAAGCTTGAGGTTTAAAAGTAGACTTTATTTTTGTTATCTCTTTCTTAGATGTTAACTGAAGCAATCAGTGTCAAGAGTGATTCATATTTATGTTTAACAAACACTGTTAAATAATTGCATTTGTTATCCACAACAAACATATTCGAAAAGTTCACATTTTCAGATGTCTTAGTTTTTTTCAGGTTAGCTTAATTGAGTCTTTGTTGTGGTAACTCTAATTTAAAAAGAAGAATCACTTGGGTTCAAAGACAGACTCTTACCTGATAACGGACTTCATCCTATGTAAGAGTGTTATGGCAAGTAGAAATTTCCTTCCTTAACACTACCATAAAATTGAGCCTGTTAAATTTACAATGTGAACTTCAAAAAATATACATACACAAGCTGGGCATAGTGACACACACCTATAGTCCCAATACTTGTGTGAAGCTGAGACAGAAAGATCACAAGTGCGGGGCTAACCTCAGTAACATAGTGAGATCTGTGTCAAAATAAAAAGGGGCTGGGGGTGTAGCTCAGAAGAAGAATGCCCATGGACTTAGTGCCCGGCACCAGAGGAAAAAACAAAAAACACACACATACACAAATGTATCCTTTTAACTTTAAGATTTTGCCAGAATTTTGTAAGATAAAGCAAAATTCCCTTTGGCTATAGAATTATGTTCTCACATATCAAAAAAACTGGTATATCCATTTACATCAAATACATACTACCCAGCACATTGTAAATTAATTCACTGCGTCAATCTGCATTTCTAACCACAGTGACTTCAGAAATAACACCATATAGTAAACATTTCAGCTTGCCCTTATTCTAGTGCTTATCTTAAGGATTTTTATTGTAAGGATTTTCCTTTTAAGTTTGGTAGCACATTTTGTACCAAAAAATGTCAAACACTGTGCTGTAAGAATATCCATGTTTGTAGAAATGTCCACTTTTCAAATAATATAATGCCTACCATTATACTAACAGAATCATATGGTAGTTGATTTATTTTTTTATTTATTTGTATATTTTTGGTATTATGGGTTCTTAAGGCAATGGTAAACTGTTAACGTATACTTACGTGAGTGCTCTAGAAGCCTTTTCCCACCCACTTCCCCATTTTTTAAACTACATACATTCTGTTCACAATAGGCTCAGTTTCTGTATCGAGCAGTCTTGCCTTTTAAACTAGCATCCTGCTCCTATTTCCTTTTTGTCAAAGTAGTGAGTGGTTTTAAATATTACATATTAGGAAAGTAACCATTGGATAACTATTCTTTAGACTAAGATTTAGAAACACTATATTTGTGCCTTTTTCATTTTTTAATTTTAACATGTATTGGTATTTGGAGCACAAATATGAAGGTGCCATGATATGGCTTGCCAATGTTACCTCCTCGAATACTCATGTGTCATTGTCTTCAAATAGTAATTGGAGAATCGTGCATGCATGAAATATGTGTTCATTTGTGTGGGGTATATGTATATGTGTGCGTGCATGTGTGTGTATCTGTACTCGGGCTTGTGTGAAGTATGTTCAGAAGAGTGAATTTCTAAAAATAGGACCCAGTTAAATGTTGAAAGTTCAAGTTAGTTAAAATATTTCATTTAAATATGCTTTATTTGGGGGGACAATTGATTTGTTAGAGGAAATTATAATTCTTAAAAATGTGTCCAATTTACTGCATGGTGAAATGTGAAAATAGTGCCTTTTTAGGACAGCGATTATAATTAAGTTTTAAATATTAACAAAAATCTCTTTAAAAGTTATCATGAATATTGTTAATTTATTTTTAAACTAGATCTGAGAGTTTAAAACATGAAAAGTGTAATTATTAATTTACCCATAATACATTATGTGCTTAAATTTAAAATCTAAGCAGTATTCTTTACAAAATTGTAGATAAAGTCTAGGGATTTAACTCAGTGGTTAGGGTGCTTGCTAGCATATGTGAGGCCCTGGGTTCAATCCCCAGCACTCCTCCCCCCAAAAAAAGCAAAAAATAGCGTGGATCATGGATATTTCTCATTGTTACTAAAACACAACAGGGACTTTGCTCAGTAACTTTTGTGGAAATCTGCTCAACAAACTTTGCTCATAGCCATGTATACTGAAGAGGTGAACTAATCTGACTTGGACATGCATGCTCTTTGATGGATAAAGTAAAAATACTCAATGTATTCTTGAAAAAGAAGGTGGGTGGGTCCATGGGTTTGTTTTAGTGTTCTCAGATTATAAAGACAGCACTTTCAGCACACATAAGAGTATTTTGCAAACCTTTTTTATACAGATTATGAGCTCTACTTTATTTAAGTGTTCATGGAATGATGTAAATTTTAGGTCCAGTTGAACAAATATTGAGTGCCTACCATATGCAAGACTTCCTCTTCACTAGGAATGAAATCACACCGTGTCTTCTGTTTGTAGTATGTGAACTTTGTTTGAAAAAGAATTCTTATATTTAAATCTTTTTTCTGTTATTAGAGTTTATCATTGTATGCTGTAACCCAGTTAATTTTGCATTTAGTTTTTAAAAATGGAGATATCACTTGAATCCCATTTTTGAAATAAAGTTCTGCTAAAATTATTTAAATATTAGTTCTGAGGGAAGTTGACTTTTGAGATTCAAATGTATAAAAACTTATTGGACTTTTCAAGTCTTGTTTTTAATCAGTTGATGTTAATGAAGAGATACATATTACTTGTATCTTGTTGCTGAAAATATTTTTTGCATTTCAGCACGTTGAGTTAAAATAAAGTTGTTACTACTTATTCAGAATTAATTGGTTTATTTTGTGTTTATTTGAAAAATATTATCATCTCTTTTTAGATTAATGTGTTGCTTTGCTAAAGAGCCATGCAGAGTAATTGTCTTTTCAATATAGGGAAGCTAGTATTGGGGGGAACCTACTGAAAACTCTTTAACTGTGAGATATTACATATCAGTTTAACATGAGCATACCATCCTTATGGAATGACTTGCCCTAATACTATGTATGTTAATGCAACACATATTAAAGATCACATATTCTCTGGCACACTTAGCTCTTAATTTCAGTTATTCCAGACAACCTCATCATTTGCTGCTATCAAAAAGCAGATTTGATGTAGGCTATTCCTGAACCCACTTAGTAAGTAACACGACTAATGCCTAAAAATTGTGGCCGAGGTGCCAATCAGAAGGATGACACAGTGGGGAGAAAAGCCTTTCATGTACCCAGCACACAGGTACACACGTGCTAAATTTCTCTTGGAAGAATTGTAAAATTTAAAACATTTTCTATGCAAGTATAGTAAAATAGGGTAAGTGGTAGCTCATGTCCTAAACTTTACTAATGAACCTCTTTCTCCCTATTCTGAAATAGCCAGTCTCCTTAATATTTTGCTTTACAACATTGGGATATGTGTTTCTTTTCTCTCACCTCAGAATCTTCTGTTTCTAAGAAAAGGTAGAGTGACATTTGCTATGATTAGTTTTTAAATAGAAAGCACATTAATAGAACTCTTCCACAAAATATATTGTTGCCTGCCCTCTCTTCCTTCATTTGTATACATCTGAGTAGATAGTGACCAAAAAGTTTGATATTCCTGTCTTGTTTCCTTTTCATTTGTCCCTCTCCCTCTTGCCCCCCTACCACCAGTTTTGTTCTTTTTGTCAAGGGTTCAGGTATAGTTCTGTCAGTCTGACATACTAGCCAAAATACCTTCTATATTATCTAACCATTTTCCTCAAATTCAACCTAGACCTTAATGGATACAAACAAGCAAAGGGAAAAACTGTAGGATACATGAATAGCACTTAAAGCACTAAAAAAGCAACCAGTATCCTGAGAGCTCAATATTCAGTTTGTTCTAAAATAGATGTACTGCCATAAGCAGAAAGTTTTTAGAATGTATGCTTCTTAAAGCCAGAGAAAAAATATAAGGATCATTATGGAAATGTAATAGGCAAAGGTAAAAAAATGAAAATGACATACAATTAAAAAAAGTAAAATTAGATGCATTGAATTTGAGGAATACCAGAAATGAGAAAACATACCTTTGGAACAGGTAGGTTGAGAGAATGCTCCCAAATCACAAGAACAAGAATAAGAGATGAAAATAAAAATCATTCTATTTAATTTTAGTCAATACATTGAAAAGAGTGCTGAGCACTGTGCCAAACTGTTTATGATAATAAAGTAGTAATGGTATGTGTCTGCCCTCGTATTTAACTGGCATTTTTAATGAAGATGGCAAAAAAAAAGTATAAGCTATGTAAAATCTTAACTAAAACCCAAGTGTCTAATGCATTCATCAAGTAACTAAAAACCCAAGAAAGATAAGATACCCAATATAATAAAGTACTGCAACACAATTGGCAACTTTCAGTTATCAAAATTGTGGATTTTTCACTTTGTATCCTTAGTCAAAAATTGTTTCAAATTTTATATAAGGTTGAGTTATTT
Source organism: Graphiurus murinus (assembly GCA_004027655.1). Classification (NCBI taxonomy): domain Eukaryota; kingdom Metazoa; phylum Chordata; class Mammalia; order Rodentia; family Gliridae; genus Graphiurus; species Graphiurus murinus. Next base: position 27,367 of record PVLC010017021.1, read on the forward strand.
TTGTTTGGGGCAATAGTGTCAGCACATTAAGGCATTAGGAGTCAGAGTATAGTATCTGTATTAGATGGGATTACTTAGAAAATAAGTTGAGTCAGATGCCAGAGACAATTACCTTGTAATGAAACGTGCATAGATGAAGCATCAGATTTATCCTTTTTTTTTTTTTAATTTTGCCTAAAAGTTTACACTCATTTTGTACTTTGTATCATTTATTCAGAGCAAAGGAGATGGATGATGAGTTTATACCAAAGGTCAGCAAACTTATTTTGTAAAGGATGAGATGGTAAATATTTCAGTTTGCTTGTCCTCATATTTAACCATCCCATGGTAGCATGAAAGCAGCCACAGCCAATACATGAACAGATGAGTATGGCTGTGTTCCATTGGAGCTGTTTACAGAGCAGGTGGCAGGTTGAGTTTAACCCTTGTGCCAGAGTGCCAAGTTGACAGGTTTGAGGTGAGCAAAGGAGCTTGGAAATAAGTGATATCGGAAAAAACACCTGAATGGCTTGGTTGAAATTGAAGGCCCTGGGACAGAGAGTTAGTTGAGATCCAGTGTTTGCATAATTTATGTGCCCAAAGAAGTAATTGAAATAGAAGTAGTAATCAAAGTCATTTTTCTTTTTAAAAAGTGAATTTTAGAAATGAGAACATAGTGCACAAATGGAATTCATAAACAGATATGTAAATTTAGACATAACTGGGTGGTTTTAAATTGGAAAGAGCAACCCAGGGATAAAGTCCTTTTTCTCTGTTAACACCTTTTCCTAAGCTAAAAAATATTGACCCATCTGGGTGTGGTGGTGCATACTTTTATTTCCAATACTTGGGAGACTGAGACAGGAGGATGGCAGCTTCAAGACCAGCCTCAGCAACTTAGCAAGACATTTAGCAACTTAGCAAGACATTTAGCAACCTAGCAAGACCCTGTTTCAAAACAACGAAATTACAGGGCTGGGAACATAGATTGGAGCTAGAATGCCCTTGCGTTCAATCACCAGTAATACACACACACATACACACACACACACACACACACACACACACACACACACACAATTGACCCTTAAGAACTTTAAGGTATTTAATGATTCATTTCTAAAGTTAACATGCAAGTTATATAAAAGTTTTTAAGCACATTAAATAGTACCTCAAATAGAGGAAATGCTAAAATTTGATAAAAACCCAAGATGAACCTTAAAAGGTCTTGCAGTGGGTATATCGAAGGGAAGTCTAACTTACTGGAATAATCTTTATAAATATAAATGAAAGTGACTTATAAATAAAAATGAAAGGGGGGTGAGATGGGTGGGAAAATAAAAGTACAAGATTCTCTTCCATAAATGGTAATAAAAACAATTTTTTACTGATTTGTAAACTTAGAAATATTTAAAGATTCTTTTAATAATTAAGATTTAAGCCAGGCATAGTGGTGTACAACTATAATTCTGTACTTGAGAAGCTGAGAGAGAATCACAGGTTCAAGGCCAGTCAGCAACTTAATGAAACACTCTTTCAAAATAAAAATAGGTGGGGGGGGGGAGGCATAGCTCAGAGCTAGAATGCCCCGGAAGAAGAAGGACAAGATGTAGCTGGGCACGGTGGCTCGCACTTTAGGAGACTGAGAAAAGAGGTCAAAGGTTTTAGGCAGCCCACAGTAACTTAGTGAGACCCTGTTTCAAAATAATAAATAATGGATTGAGGTTGCAGCTCAGAGGTAGAGTGCCCCTGTGTTCAATCCCCAGTACCACACAATAACAATAATAATTAAGGTCCTTAAACAATCTTTCATTAGCACAAACCAAATATTGAGTGTGTGGCGAGAGGAAATAAAATTGAATAGTAAAAAAGAAAGCAAAGGTAACAGATTTAGCAGATTAGTATGGCAAATTCAAGAAGTTAAATGCACCTATTGTATAAGAAAAAGGTGTTCAGCAACAGTGTAATTCATCAGACTCTGCTAGCTGGACATATAATAGACATGACCTGTTCTGATGAAATTTAATTAAATAATAAGCATGGTGCAATGTGTAGCACATCTCAGCATGATCCACTTGCGAGTCAGGCATAAGAGGAGAAATAGTCTTTCTAGGGAAGCAAGTATGAAGGCTCAGAGATCAGAGAGAGTGATGATTCCTATAACAGTTAGTAGGGCTGAAAAGGCAGTGCTTTCTGTTAATGTTTGTATATTTCTGTGTGTGTGTGTGTGTGTGTGTGTGTGAACGCACATGCATGGGTGCGAGTGCACCCATGTGCATAAGTCGTGATTTTTGTTTTTTCTTTAAGATGGGTCTCACTAAGTTGCCCAGTCTGTTCTCCAACTCCTGGACTCAAGTGATCCTCCTCTCAGCCTTCTGAGATTTACCAGGCACATGCTGCCACATCTGGCTGAGTGATCCTGTTTAATAGAAGTGGAATGAATCCGTGAGAAAACTGAACAAGTAAGTAGGTAAGGAAAGCTCTTTTAATCTCTAAATTGCCCAAATTGACTAAAGGAAGGAATAGAAACACTTATTTGGTAATTACCCCCATAAAAGACCTAGAAGTAGGGTAGCTATTACTATGGGAATTATTTTGAATTTATAGACACTGATAGTTCCCATAATATGTGAACTGAAATAAACAGTGAAAACAAGTACTTAGCAACACGTATTTTAAAAAGTCCTTTTAACCAAGCTAATATACATCCAAAAATCTTAGAAAATGCAAAACAAAAATAAATGAATATATATAAGACCCCCATGCAATGTTCTAGAAATAGCAGTAAACCAGTAAATACTCTCAGTCCCTTCCCCTCTTTACTAAGAGAATATTAAAAAAATGAGACTCATAGACTTGTTTGTATTTTAAATATAAGTGTTAGAATCCTAAGTAAAGTGCCAATTGCTAGAAATCAGTAATGAAAAGAAAACCCAAATCATCTAAGGTTAACCCAGGACTCTGAAGATGATTCAATATTAAGATACTGGTTTTACACAGCATTAAAATGTAAACTAAAAGCCATGATCATCTGATTGAGTTCTACAAAATCCATTTCTCACAAGAAATCCTTATAAATCAAATATGGGAAAGAATTCTTCATATACCATAGAGAATATCACTCTAATGTTAGTACTCAGAAACATCAAATGATAGCACACTAGAGGTATTCCTATTAAAACCAGGACCAACACTGTGTGGTGGTGCATGCCTGTAATCCCAGCTACTCAGGAGGCTGAGGCTGGAGGATCACAAGTTAAAGGCTAACCTGGGAAACTTTGGGAGACGTTGTCTCAAAATGAAATTTTAAAAGTTCTATAGATGTAGCATGTACAAAGCTCTGGGTTCAATCCCCAATACTATAATACAAAATAATATTATGTCCCAAATATAGGGAGCTTGATAATATGGTTATTATCTTAAATGATTCCTTAAGTCTTAATCAATTAACTATACATGAAATAAAATAAGCAATATAAATGTAGAAAAGGAGGTCTGTATTTGGAAATAATATATAATTGTCTTCTAAGAGGAAATGAATGAAACAAGAATTTGATGCTAGTTTGGTAAAATGGCTAGGAAAATCTAGAGACAATCTGTAAGATACAGGCACTGGCAGAAAGCATTTATGAGAAGTAATACTCCAATCAAAGAGGCAGAAAATAGAAAAGGCCTAGGAATGATCTTGAGATATATGAATTATACAAGAGGGGAAATATACTACCAAACTTCACTGATGGAAAAAAAATTGAATATTATATAAATTAGAGGAAAAAAACAAGATGAACCATAGTATTTTGTGCCGATATTTAATAAAAATATGCTTGAGGTAACTATAAGAAGAAATAATAGTATTTGTCTTCAGATTATACACTGGAGATCATTGTTTCAGTATATTACACTTTCCAAGAAATACTTGTGTGTTACATTATTAAAAAGGAAAAAAAGATTAAATATTTTTAAAATGTGCACCCTGGGAAAATCAAATTGTTTTAAAAGCTATGATGATGGTGTCCAAATGAAGAACAATAAGTTATACCAATGACTACTCATTCTGGGGAAGGCAATCTCACAGTTCCTGTGGTTGATTGTCAATCTATACTTTACTTTCATGCAGACCATCATTACTGATAAGACTTTTTAACCATTTGGAAGTAAAATGACAAGCAATAGAAAAATGTAAATTTTTCTCATTTGAGAAGGTATTTTCTGTAACAATAATAAGTAAACGCAGGTCGTGTGTGTGTGTGTGTGTGTGTGTGTGTCTGAGAGAGAAAGAGCTGATAATACCTGAGCATAAAAGAACTTAGCACATGAGACTCTTGATCAATTTATTCCTCTTGGGATCAAAGATTTTAGTCTGAATAAACTCATGTTTTTTGTTAGTTACAACTATATAATTAAACTTTTATTTGTATAAGATGTTGGGGATACAGTGATAGCCCCAAAAGCAAACACAAAGATATGCCTCCTATTCTCACACACCTTGCTAATGATTATAGGAATAGACATTAACTGATAATGACCCATCTTTCTAGATGTTTATCAAAAGCAAACTGCTGATTTTCTCTACTGCTAGTCCATTTTATATTTCATTGATGTCTTTGTTCAGATATTTTACTTTTTCCTCATATCCTGTTTTCTTAAGGTAAAGACAGATTATCAATTTTTATATATCTTCTTTTTGGTTATAACTACACCAAACTCAAAAACTTAATACCAAAAATCCCAATCAATATATAGTCAATTAAACAAATAAACCTTTCTCAACAGAAAAAATACAAATGGCCAATACATATACAAAAAAATGTTCAACATTCTTAGCAATCAGGGAAATGCAAATCAAAACTACACTGAGAGCCAGGCATGGTGGCACAGGCTTGTAATCCCAGCATTTGGGAGGCTGAGACCACAGGATCCGGGTTCGCCACCAGCCTCAGCTACCTAGTGAGGCACTCTGCAACTTAGTGAGACCTGGTTTCAAAATAAAGAATAAAAAATAGGGCTGAGGGTGTAGCTCAGAGGTAGAATGCCCCTGAGTTCAATTCCCAGTACCGGAAAAAAAAAAAAAAAAAAAAACAACTACACTGAGACTTCACCTCACTCCAGTAAGAATGGCAATCATCAAGAATACAAACAAGCCAGGTATGGTGGTGGTACAAGCCTGTAATCCCAGTATTTGGGAGGCGGAGACAGGAATATGGCAGATTTAAAGCCATCCTCAACAACTTTGTGAGACCTTGTTTCCAAATAAAAATAAAATTGGGCTGAGAGTATAGCTCAGAGATAGAATTCTGGGTTCAATCCTCAAGAATCCTCAGGAACACACACACACACACACACACACACACACACACACACCACCACCACCACCACCACCATCACCACCGCCACCACCAATAAAAAAAATTTAAAAATATAACTGCATCAGATTTTTAAATCTTATATTTGCATGGTACACATTTCCCCTCCGTTCCCTTTCAACTGATAGGTGTTTTTATAGCTACAGTGCATCTCTTATAGATAGCATATATGTGGATCTTACATTTTTATTGCGGTACGTACACTGTAAACATTTTACATGTTATTACATTATATAATTACTAGTGTATTTGAATTTGCATATATGATCTCAATTTTTTTTCTGTATTCCTTTCAGTTTTTCATTCTTCTTTTACTCCTTTCCTGATCATGTGTTTTGTTTTGTTTTGTTTTGGAACTGGGGATTGAACTCAGGGTCATTCTACCTCCGAGCTACACCCCCATCCCATTGTATTTTTTAAATTGAAAAGAATCTTGCTAGGTTGCTGAGAGTCTTTCTATGTTGCTGACACTGTTCTTGAACCTGCAAACCTCCTGTCTCAGGCTCTCAAGTACTGAGAATACAGGTGTGCACCATCATGCCTAGCTCCTTTTGTGTTTTTTAAAAATATCTTTTATATACTCTTTCCTCTGTTTACTTATTTTAGTGAAACCTTTTTCATTTTTAATAGTTTTTCTAGATACTACAATATGTGTCCTTAACAAAAAAGATCACAATCGATTTTAATTAGTGTTGCATCATATTTCATATAAGCGGTTTTAACTTCATTTATTGTCTTCACCCTTCCTATTTGCCAGTGTTGTCAGTCTATTTCTACCTACATCATAAGCTGTACAAAATCATGTTAGTTATTATTTTTAAGTGGACAATATCCTTTTTAAAAATTAGAAGAAAAATGGAAAATATTTTTTATTTACCCATCTACTTACTATTTCAATGGTCTTTCTATACTCTTATAAATCTGAGTTTCCATTCAAAGTTTTTGTAGCCTGGCAGAGTTTGTGGATGAGTCAATGATTGATAACCAGAAAACTAAGCAATATACAAAGAAATATTTACTAACTTCAGGGAAACAAAAACCTTAGAGAGAAAACACAATCAGAGCATATTATGTAGCTCAGCTGGGAACAATGTTTCTACATTACCATATTAATGTAAATACTGAATATTGCACAATCTTGAATTGTGATTTCACACTCTTAATCTTCCTTAGCACAAAATCAATAGATTGTATCTGAAATTGAAAATGAAAAAGTTAAATTTAAAAAATCAAGAAGCGGTCCCATCAGTATTTGGAGTCTGAAAAGAGAGAGGCATGTTCCAGGGGGAAGAATTGAAAGTGGGCTGGGTTTGTTTCTGGGAAGCAGGAAATGAAAAAAATAAGGTTAACTTTACTGTTTGACTTTTTATATTATGTACATATACTACTCTGATAAGAAATCAACAAATGAAAGTTAAGATACTGGGATTATCCCAGTGGGCGGGAAAGTGTGGGTATACAAGAAACAGGTCAATGGGTTGCATACGATTTCTGAATACATGCACATTTAGATAGTATTCAATAAAGTAAATGATTACCTTAAGTAGAAAAAGAATGGTTGCTCAGGTTTATTCTAACAGGAGCATGGGAGTAAGATCAGAGTAGGTGATAGTAGTTTTAAATGTTCAGTGGCTGGAAGCTAAGGGTTGTCTGGTTGTTTTCTGTGTGAAGGAGTCAGCATGAACACGAAAAGGAAACACAAAAAATCCAGTGCTTTCACCTGAGGCGGAGCAATCATGAGGATAGGAGGATTTC
>PVLC010017022.1:0-34508 GCA_004027655.1 Graphiurus murinus
TTTTTTTTTTTTTTTTTTTTTTTTTTTTTTTTTTTTTTTTTTTTTTTTTTTGCGGTACTGGGGATTGAACTCAGGGGCATTCTACCTCCGAGCTACACCCCCAGCCCTATTTTTTATTCTTTATTTTGAAACCGAGTCTCACTAAGTTGCAGAGTGCCTCACTAGGTAGCTGAGGCTGGCTGCGAACCCGGATCCTCCGATCTCAGCCTCCCGAATGCTGGGATTACAAGCGTGCGCCATCACGCCCGGCTTCCCAGCCCTATTTTTTATTCTTAATTTTGAAACGGTCTCACTAAGTTGTGGAGGGCATCACTAAGTATCTGAGGCTGGCCAGGAACGTGCAATTCTCTTGTCTCATCCTCCCAAGTACTGGGATTACAAACGTGTGCCACCACGCCTGGCTCCCAGTATTTGTTATACCCATCTCTTTTGGTCAATATAAAATGGGCTTCTCCACACCCATGGCATTTACTGGTTTGTCATAGGTAATATAGAACCAATTTTTTTTCACTATGTTGTTAAAACCTACAGTGTGATCTTTTTGTGGGGAGTTATACCATTTTTTTAAAGTAAACATTTCAGAACTTTGGAGTTGTCTTCATGGTCACTTGGAACCTGTCTACTCACTCCAGTGAAGCTGTCATAATTCAAAACTTTTAAGCCAAGTGTAGTGGTGCACAATTGTAATCCCAGTACTTGGAGACAGGAGGATCATAGGTTCACCACCAGCCTCAGCAAACTTATGAGGCCCTCTGCAACTTAGTTAGACCCTGTTTCAAAATAAAGAATAGAAAATAGGGCTGGGGGTGTAGCTCAGAGGTAGAATACCCCTGAGTTAAACCCATGGTACCACAAAAAAAAAAATAATAATTCAAAACTTTTTTGAAACTACCCTATGTAAAGTGTGCCTCACATCTTAAAATATCTTCACTTGGTGATAAGTTCTCATCTTTTAAGGTCGATTTTATTATATTAATGCTCCCAAAGTGTTTGACAGCCAAGGAGCCAAGCTCCAGATCTATAAATCCCATTGTGTGCTCCACAGCCTTTCTTGTTTATTTTTAACAACCCCAACTGATGATCTCACTGTGCAAGCCAGTATTTCTTCCAGTGTTTCCTATTCTTTCCTTTACCCAACTCTAGAAACCTAGGTGTTATCCTTGATACCTCTCTTTCCCTCACCTTTCTTTGATTGACCCATTACCAAGCCTGGGTCATTTTCTCTTAAATGTATCTCTCTAATCCACCTCTTTATCCCCCACCTGCTGTCCACCACCCTAATCCAAGCTGCCATCATCATCTATCTCTTACTTAGACCCCAGCAGGAGCCACCTAACCAGTCTATCTGTAGGTTCAAGGACAGCCTCAGCAAGTAGTGAGACTTGTCAACCTAGTGAGACCCTGTTTCCAAATAAATAAAAAATTGGGCTGGGGGTATAGCTCTAGGGCAGAATGCTCTGGGTTCAATCCCCAGTACCACAAATAAATAAATAACTACAAAATAAAATAGGGCTCGGGGTGTAGCTCAGAAGTAGAATGTCTCTGGGTTCAATCCCCAGTACCACAGAAAGAAAGAAAATAAAATAATTGAGATTTATTTCTCTATCCTTTTAATCTGGGCTGGTTTCATGACTAGCCTTGACTAATAGAATGTGGCAGAAATGTGTATATTCTTGAACCTAGTCCTTCAAAAGAAGCCTTGCAGCTTTTGCCTTTGTCCCCTCCAACGGCTGCCCTGAGACCGCCACATAGAGAAGTCAGGTTAGGCCACTGGAGGATGAGGCCCTATGAAGAAGCGCCCAGCCAAGAACCAGAACCACCTCAAACTACCAGACACTTGAATATTCCTGCTCACCTGACCTGCCAGCTGAATGAAGTCTCATGAATGAAATCAAGTGAAAATAGGAGAGGAACTTCTAGCCAACCCACAGAATCATGAAAAAAAGTAACATTAAGCCAGGCATGGTGGTGCACACTTATAATCCCAGCATTTGGGAGGCTGAGACTGGAGGATCTGGGTTTGCGGCCAGCCTCAGCTACCTAGTGAGGCCGTCCACTACTTAGTGAGACCTGGTTTCAAAATAAAGAATAAAAAATAGGGCTGGGGGTATAGCTCGGAGGTAGAATGCCCCTGAGTTCAATCCCCAGTACCGCAAAAAAAAAAAAAAAAAAAAAAAAAAAGTTGCTTTGAGCCGGGCATGGTGGAACACGCTTGTAATCCTCAGCAAATTAGCAAGGCTCTCAGCCATTTAGTGAGACTCTGTTTCTAAATACAAAATAAGGCCGGGCGTGGTGGCACACGCTTGTAATCCCAGTACTTGGGAGACTGAGACAGGAAGATCACAGGTTTGTGGCCAGCTTCAGCTACTTAGGCCCTCTACAACTTAGTGAGACCCTGTTTCAAAATAAAGAATAGCAAATAGGGCTGGGGGTGTAGCTTGGAGGTAGAATGCCCTTGGGTTCAATCCCCAATACCACCACCACCAAAAAAAAGTTCCTTCAGCTGGGCATAGTGGCACATGCCTATAATCCTAGTACTTGAGAGGCTGAGATAGGAAGATCATAGGTTCAAGACCAGCCTCAGCAACTTAGTGACTCTTGGAAACCTAGTGAGACCCTGTTTCAATAACAAAACAAGTACTTAGGAGGCTGAGACAGGAGGATCCAGGTTTGCAGCCAGCCTCAGCTATCTAGTGAGGCCCTCTGCAACTTAGTGAGACCCTGTTTCAAAATAAAGAATAAAAAATAGGACTGGGGGTGCAGCTCGGAGGTAGAATACCCCTGGGTTCAATCCCCAGTACCGGAAAAAAATAAAATAAAATAACAAAACAAAAAAAGGGCTAGGGGTGTAGCTTGAAGGTAGAATACGAATGAGTTCAATCCCCAGCACCCCCCCCCCCACACACACACACAGTTATTTCAAGCCACTAAATTTGGGATGATTTATTGTATGTCAATAGATAACTGACATAAAGGCTTTCCTACTGTCCTTAGGATAAAAATAATATTCTGAAGTGCCCTGTGAGGCTCTATGTGTTCTGACCTCACTCATACCTCATATTTTACTTCCATTCCTGCCTTAGACACCTTGGCTTTGGAAACCATTGTAATTTGGTTTGGAAACCTTTGTATTATGGTTTGGACCTTAACTGTCCCCCAGAGGCTCATGTGTTGAAGGCCTGGTTCCCAGGTGATGATACTCCTGATGGTAGAAGGGAACCAGGTGGAACCCTCAGGAGCTGGGGCCTAGTAGAAGGAAATTAGGTCATTGGAGTGTGCCCTTGAAGAGGATATTAGGACCTGGGCCAATATCCTCTGGACCTCTGTTTCATGACTACTAAGAGGTGAGCAGTTTGCTCTGCCTCACCACAGGCCCAAAAGCAACAGGGCTAATTGACCATGGACTGAAAGCAAAATAAATCTTTCTTCTTTTTAAGTTATCTCAGGCATTTTGTCACAGCGACAGAAAGCTGACTAATACAGCTTGCACATTCCCTTCTGCCACAAGGATTTTGCGTATGCTATTTCCCTAACCCTCTTGCTTTCACACTAACACCTAAACATCCTTCTGCTCTTAGTGCAGCCTCACCATGTCAAATACCCACTATAGATGTTAACACCATGTGCTTTCCTCCAGACTTTAGACAACTGAAGTTTGGTTGATGGTCATGTGATTGCCTCTCCCATCAGTAAACTGCACAAAGGTTGTTCTGAGTCTGTTTTTCTTCACCACTGTATCCATGTGCTGTACCATAGTAGGACTCAATAAACAAATACTTGTTAAATTCATTCATGAATGAGGTAGATGAGAAATATGGCAAAATGGTATATACAAAGGAGGTATGACAGGAGGATCGCAGGTTCAAGGCCAGCCTCAGCAACTTGGTAAGACTGTTTCAAAATAAAAAAAAATGAAAAAGGGCTGGAAGTGTAGTTCAAAGGTAGAATACCCCTGAATTCAATTCCCAGTACCAAAATAAAAAATAAAAGAGGGCTGGGGGTGTAGCTTAGAAGTAGAGTATCCCTGGGTTCATTCCTCAGAAAACACACACACACACACACACACACACACACACACACACACGAGGTATGACAAGGATATTTTGTTTTGTTTTTTTGCAAGAGGCTTCTAAACTACCTCTGTAATTTTAAGAGGGTTTTTTAAACTGTGTTGAGCAATGGGGGAGGCAGCATTACAAGAAATGCATAACTCTCCAAGAGAACTATTTAAGGAGAATACTATTTTGAATTGATAAATTCTTGTGTGTTTGTTATAGAAGAACGCATCATAGTTTAGTCATACGTTTTACTTCTTTGTTTCCTCTACCATCTTCCAAAATGAGTGGGAGATGATGGGGCGGATATAACTATTCATTAGTTGATCCTGTTGGTTGCTAATCCAGTAAATGGCAAGCTGCTCTGTTCTCTTTTGGAAATTGGTTTTACTCTGTGTTCCCAACTTCAAGATCAAGGCAGGACGAGGAGGGGTAGAAGGGAGATGGTGAAGTTGTATTTAAGGAAGGAAGATCTCACCCTCCTCTGCCTTGTGATCTTTGAAGGTTTTAACTTGCCACCCACTTTCTGTCCCCAGGAAATCAGTCCTTGGGGGGAAGAAAACAGGAGCAGTATCTGACATAGGTTCATTTGATTCTGTTTTTCTGCTACCCCAAACCTGATCTATCACTGGTTTTCTTTTTCCCTTTAAAAATTATAACTCCTAAACTGGGCACAGTGGCACATGCCTACAATCCCAGTACTTAGGAGGCTGAGACAGGAGGATCAAAGGTTAGAGGCCAGCATGTGGTAACTTGAAGAGACCCTGAGCAACTTAGGGAGACCCTGTTTCAAAATAAAAAGGGTTGGGTATAGCTTACAGGTAAAGTGCCCCACGGTTCAATCGCCACTACCACCACCAAAATAAATAAGTAAATAAATAATAAAAAATTTAAAATTATAACTCCTTTCCCTCTCTCTATATCCCTTCTACCAGAGACAGGTCTGCACTTTAACCTCTCCACCAACTCTCAGAGCCTCAACCTCAGAAGAGACTCACCTAGCCATGAGAAAACTCAGATAGTTCCTTGGCATATGTGTGGGTATTGGGCGAGAAGGAAAGAAGTATGGCACAAGAAAATGATGTGGCCAATATAACTTCAGAAACAAAAAGGGCAAGAGTGTCAGGCAGCTGGGTCTTTCACAGAAAGAAGAGCAACAAAACTATGAAGCCAGATCACTAGAAGGGACAGAAGACCCATGTCCCTGGTAGCTGGTGCCTATGTCCTTAGGAGACCGGCAACCCAGAACCAGATGATGCCTGAGTCACTGAGGGAATGGAGGGAAAACTAGTGCTGAAAGTTTTCTAATGACAAGAGACAGGAGGGCCAGGTATGTGAGATTGACCCGACCCTCCCCACCCCCTGCAATTCCAGACACTCTGAAGACCAAGCTGAGAGTTTATTTACAGTTCCCTGGGAAGGCTTACAGAAGAGGGGCCATCGTTATTGCTTTAGGGTTATTGCCAGGAGGAATCACAATCCTCCACTACCAGGTAGGAAGTCCAGCTCAAGGCTCCAAAGTTTGTCCCCAAACCTTTGTCAGCGCCATGTCTCTGCTGGCAAAGCCTGTCACTAATTCCTACAGCGCACTGCCCAACTTTGTTTTTCAAGAGCCACTTGCCAGACCACACGGTACATCTGCTCCCAAATTTCCCTCTGCCTTTGTCGGTTCAGCGTTACTGCTCAGGCTACCCTTACCCCCTCTCTGCAAGAACCAAGTATTGCAGGAGTTCTAAGAGAGTTAAATCCTTCCCCACCTCCTACTGAGAGGCAGGGTTCAGTTTCCCAAAGATTATCGTTTTCTTCCTGCCAGGACCAGCCTGGCTTCCTTCATGTTGAATAACGTAAAGCCACATTTCCTATGTCCCAGATGACTCACTTCTTAGGAGCTTCTTACCCCTTGATGACATTTCAAGGGCCACTTTTGAGGTACTATGCATGTTTCTTGTATCTGCCAGGTTTTTTTTTTTCTGGGTCTCGGCAATAAGAAGAGAGAGAAGGGAGCGAGACCACATGGCAGAGAGGGGACGACCCGTAGCTCATGCCTGGGATTAGCAAGAAGGCCTAAAGGACACAGCAGGGGGCAGGCGGACTACTTTCTCTCTCTAGCCCCACTGCGGAAGGATATGGCTTTGTTCATGCGCATCGCTACTCGAAGCCGGGAATCTTAGTGGGCGGGGCTACCCTGGCTCCGGCCGCTGCGTGGAGGGATCCAGGGTGGGAGGGGGCAGTTGCTGGGAACGGTTTTCGGGCGGGTGCAGCGGTCCCGAGTTGGGTCCCTGCGCCTGCGACGAACTATTTCTTGGAATGCGATTTGTTCCCCAGGAGCCCGTCTATCTCCATCACTATCTGCGGCGTCAGCTGGCTCAGCACCTGGAGGAGAATGGGTGGAGAGGGCGGCACCTGCTGGGTCACGAGGAAAAGCTTGCTGTTCAAGGCCCCCGAGGGAATACTGAGGTGGGCTTGGTGGCAAGGAATAAGTTGCACCTGTGCCCCTGCTTCACCTTGTCGCCCTGGATCTCTCACCTGCAAAGTGAGGACTTTTACCTCACGAGGCTATTCTAGGTTAGACAGCATCACCTTGACTCCTGGAGAAGGAGACAGAGATGGTCTCTACCCTGAGCCTTCCAACTCACCTGTAGGGCACCCAGGTGTTCCATCAGCTGCTCTGCACTTGATACCCCCAGTAAAACCGAGCTGACACCCTCACTGCGGAGACACCTGGCTGGGGCCAGAGGAGGAAGAAAAAGAGAACTGATGGGGATTGGTGAACGCACAAGACTTCAGAGGTGTCTCTGAAGAAGAGGGGCCTCCCTAGGAACAAACCAGTCTTAGGATAGGTTTGTGAGGTCTCTGGGGGAAACAGGGCCTCTGCAGGGTCCAGGGCTGGCAGCGTCTCACCAATAGCAAGCTGGGCCACAGTGCAACCCAGCTGGTGGGCAATGGGGAGAAGGTCCATGACTTTGGCTTGTTGCTTCTTGCCATCCTCGATCTGCACTTTGTCCTTGAGCCACTGGTAGCCCTGGAGGCCAAGGAGAATCAGCAAAGGACCCTACCACCACCACCACTACCATCACACACAGCAGCCGGGAGAGCCTGGTCCTGCCATCCTGAGACCCCAGATCTCACCTTGATGGTGGTCCCGCAGGTATCTGGGACTCGCCCATCGTACTTGCTACTAATGAGGCCACAGGCCAGAGGAGACCAAGCGACTGAGCCAACACCTAAGGGCAAGAGGGCTGGGTGTGGGAAAGGGACCTAGGATACCGGTGAGGTAGAGAGAAAGGTAGGGTCGTGGGGCTGCACACCAATCTTGTGGTAGAGCTCGGGCAGCTGCATCTCCACCTTCTCCCTCTGAAACAGGTGGTGCTCCGCTTGTTCACACACCGGAGGAATCAGATTAAACTGTCTAGCCATGGAGTAGGCCTCCTGGGTTGGGGTGGGGAGGAGATGAGAGTCAGAACAGTCCGGTTTTCACCCTCCCCAGTGCAGTGGAGTTTGGAGCAGCCATGTGATAAGTGGTGATGGGGAATGTGTGGTCACATACCATGATTTCTGCAGCCCCCCATCGAGAAGTCCCCCAGTAGAGGGCCAGGCCCTGGTTGATGACATAGGTCATGGCTCGCACAATCTCTAGGCACACAGGAAAGGGAAAGAGTCTCATTGTCACACCCCTGGAACCTACCAGACTTGTAGGCCTTTGCCTGCCCTACCAAGATCCCCCAGAACCTCTGTGCATCCAGAGAGATTTGTATCTGTTCTTTGCCCCCCTCCCTGTCCAAGTCTGGAGGTCGGAGCCTCTGCTGTGGAACGTGGGAGGTCTTCTGAACAGGGCTGGCTTCTTGCTGCGGATTTAAGGAAGTGCCGGGGTTGGGAGGGTTGTAGGGGTTGGGAGTGCTGTTTTTACCCTCCATAGGACTGTTGGGGTCTGAGCGATTAGCAAAGACGATGTCCACATATCCTAGCTGGAGGCGTTCCAGGGATCCTCGCAAGCCTGTAGGTGAGGGTGGGGAGAGGAAGGTAAGCACCTGAGCTTCAGTTT
Source organism: Graphiurus murinus (assembly GCA_004027655.1). NCBI lineage: Eukaryota > Metazoa > Chordata > Mammalia > Rodentia > Gliridae > Graphiurus > Graphiurus murinus. Next base: position 8,098 of record PVLC010017022.1, read on the forward strand.
ACTAAGAATTCACATCTTACCCCCTTGCTGTGGTCACCTAAATCCTCCAATTCAGAGCTTCAGACAGCCCCCAACTCCTCCTCTGGCTTTCATGCCCAGCCACTCTAGCTATCCAGCCCCTTCTCTCACCTTCGATGATGTGTTTTCGGCTTAAGCCTCGCTCAGTTTCTGCCCTGTAGGAAAAGGAAAGTCAGAAAGTTGAGGCGTGACAAAGATAGGGCTGGCCTGGAGCCGTAAGGAACTGGGACTGCACATCCAGGCAGGATGTGGACCTGGGGTGGCAGGTACAGGACAGGGGTCCCCACCCCCACCCCGGGTCCCCACCCCCACCCCAAACACCCCACACATTCTCTGTAGGTCTTCTTCCCAATCACAGTGGTGTGTCCACTTACTGTCCTCCCCAAAAAATCTTGGTGGTGATGACATAGCTTGATCTCCTGGAAAAAGAGAAATGGGAGAACCAGCAAGAAAAGGGTTTTTGGATGATCGTGTCCCAAACAACCCTCAAAACACAGTCTCAGGCCAGGTGTGGTGGTGCACGCTTATGATCCCAGTACTTTGGGAGGCTGAGATAGGAGGATTGCAAGTTCAACGACAGCCTCAGCAAGTAGTGAGAGTTTCATCAACCTCGTGAGACTCTGTTTCAAAATAAAAAAAAGTAGGGATGGGGGTGTAGCTCAGAGGTAGAATGTCCCTGGACTCAATCCCCAGTACCACACACACACATACACACACACACTCAAACACAGTCTCACCTCCAACCTTTGCTCTTCAGGATGCTGCCTAGGGTTCTTTCAGCTCTGTGAGAAAGACAATGAAAAGGCACTTGAGTCCCTCCAAGGTGGGTCTATTCTTTCCTCTCCTCCCCATCTTTTTCTCTCTTGTAAAGCAAAAACCATGAACCCACATTTGGGTTCTTAGCTCCATCTGGATGAAATAAGAGGGGCTCTTGGGGCTAGGGGTGGAGTCATATAGTTTTCATTCATTAATTCAACAAATATCTGTTGCGCATCAACTATGTACCAAGCCCTGTTATGAGTTCTAAAGGGATAGAATAGGCCAGACATGGTGGTGCATGCCTGTAATCCCAGTATTTAGGAGGCTGAGACAGGAGGATTGCAAGTTCAAGGCCAGTCTTAGCAAATTAGCGAGACCCTCAGCAACTTAGACTCTATTCCAAAATAAAAAAATACACCAACTGTGGTGGCACATGCCTGTACTTGCAGTACTTGGGAGGCTGAGACAGGATTACGGGTTCAAGGACAACCTCAGCAATTTAGCGAGATCCTGCTTCAAAATAAATAAATAAATAAATAAATAAATAAATAAATAAATAAATAAATGCCAAATGTGGTAGTGGCACACGCTTGTAATCCCAGTACTTGGGAGGCTGATACAGGAGGATCATAGGTTCACAGACTAAGCTATTTAGTGAGGCCTTCCGCAACTTATTGAGACCCTGCTTCAAAAAAAAAGAATAGAAAAAGTAGTGGCGCACGCTTGTAATCCCAGCATTCGGGAGGCTGAGACAGGAGGATTGCAGGTTCGCAGCCAGCCTCAGCTACCTAGTGAGGCACTCTGCAACTTAGTGAGACTCGGTTTCAAAATAAAGAATTAAAAAAATAGGGCTGGGGGTATAGCTCGGAGGTAGAACACCCCTGAGTTCAATCCCCAGTACTGCAAAAAAAAAAAAAAAAAAAAAAGAATAGAAAAGAGGGCTAGGGGTGTAGCTCATATGTAGAATGCCCCTGGGTTCAATCTCCAGTACTGCAATAAATAAATAAATTGGGCTGGGGGTGTAGCTTGGAGATAGAATACCCTTGGGCTCAATCCCCAGCATAAATAAATAAATAAGTAAATAAACAAATAAATAAATAGCTGGGGGTGGTGGTATATGCCTGTAATCCCAGTACTTGGGAGGCTGAGACCAGATGATCGCAGGTTTGCAGACAGCCTCAGCAACCTCATGAGGCCCTCCACAACTTAGTGAGACCCTGTTTCAAAATAAAATAAAATAAAATAGGGCTGGGGGCGTAGCTTATAGGTAGACTGTTTCTGGGTTCCATCCTCAGTACCACAAAAACAAAACGGGGCGGGGGGGGGTGTTACTTGGAGGTAGAATGGGTTCAATCCCCAGTACCAAAGGAAAAAAAATAGGGTTGGGGTTGTAGCTCAGAGGTAGAATGCTCCTGGATACCAAATAAATAAACAAACAGAATAGGATGAGGAGAGAGGGACAGATGTGTAGAGCAAGGGAAGACACTGCTTTGTCTAGTTTCAACCATCTGGGTTGCACACCTTTCCTCCCCCATTTATCTGAGCCTCTGCAAAATCACACCCATCCTCCTAAGCTCAGCTTGGATTCTGCCTTGCTCATAGAATGTTCTCTGATTGCCACAGTCTATGATCAGTCCTTGTCAGCTTCCATCAAATTGGTCACACAATTTAGCATATAAGTATGAGCTAACTTGTGACAAGCCTTAAATTGTTAAGGTAGACTGTTAACTGAAATGTTTTACTGTTGTTTAATTTTTCATATTTCCTATCTTGTGTGTGTGTGTGTGTGTCACTAAGGGTTGAACCCAGGGGCATTCTCCCTCCAAGCTACACCCCACCCCTATTTTTTATTTGAAAACAGGGTCTCTCTAAGTTGATGAGAGTCTCGCTGTGTTGCTGAGGTTGTTCTTGAACCTGTGATCTTCCTGTCTCAGTCTCCCAAGTACTGGGATTAAAGGCATGTGCCACCATGCCTGGCATCTCCTATTTTCTTCTTTGTTTAACCACATGGAGTATGCACTTTTTTTTTTTCCAGTACTGGGGATGGAACCCAGGACCTTGAATATGCTATACAATTGCTCTAACATTAAATTACTTCCCCAGCCCACTGTGCACATTTTGAGAGCACATTGATTTCATATCAGAAGCAATGCTTGTTTTGTGGTAGGCTCTATGAAGGAGCTTTGGGAAGAGCAAGACAAGTTCCATGGATGGGAAGCTTTCTTCAAATTCCTCTGAGTAGTGAATACGGCTGCATAAACCAGTAATTAACAAACTGCATGTCAGAAGGCAGTATAATGTGCGTTGGAAGCTCACAGGAGGTGGGGACCAATGTGGGGGAGTTGGATGAAGGCTTCTTAGAGGAGCTGACATTTGGGTCAAGTCTTGAAGATGAGCAGAAGTGTTTGCAAGATGGAGAAGAAGCAGGGCAGGCCATTCTAGGTTTTTGGCTACTCCCATTGGAAAGCCGTAAGTATGTGATGTGACATGGTGTGTTTGAAAACCCAGATTTGCAGTCCTCACATACTTGCCCAGGGTGTATTTGTTGGTTTTATTTAATGTGACTGCACAGTGTGCCCATTGAGTGACCTCTAAGCCAGTGAGGGACTGATGTTGGGACTACAATTCCCATAATGCTTTGGGGGCACATGTGCTGAAAGGCTGGACCTTAGTTTTCCCAGAATTCCCAGAGTTCTTTAGAGGGAAGCCAGAAGCCCAGATGTTCTCTCAGCCTCCAAATGTTACTTAGTTCTTTCTCCCCAATCCTTACTTTCCTGCTGCGTACACTTCAGCGGTGTCAAACAGGTTTATGCCATGCTCATAAGCTACTGTCAGCACGTCCTCTGCTGTCTAGGAAGGTGAAAGAGAATTGAAGATCATCCACTGCTCAGGCAGCTCCTGAATTACCTCCTTCACTGCACTCTAACCCATGGCACCTCAGCTCTGGTTTCCACATTCTCTCCCTCTGCCCCATCCTCAGATCCCTTGATCCGTATGCTCGTCGAAACCCCTATCCAGGTCCACTCCCCCCTTTTCTGACTTCCTCCCCACCACAACCCCACCTTGCCTCTAGATCCCATCACTTATACCTCATCCGAGATCTGAGAGCCAAATGTGACCCAGGTACCTGAAAGAGAGAAGTCAGGCACATGAGGACTGTGGGAGGCAGGCCACGAAAGAATGCTCCCTTCCCTTAATTCCCATTCGACTTACCCAGGCCAAGACAGGACACCCGAAGACCAGACTTTCCTAGGTTCCTGCAGGATACAGAAGCAGCAAGAAAGGGTAGAGCTTCCATTAGGGACCTAGATCATCAGTCCTCGGCTCTACAGCCATACTGAGAAACCCTCAGGGTGTCTCAGTCCAAAGAAACTAGACCCGGGGGGAGGGGGGACTATGGGATTGGGCAGTGCCATTCCCAGGCAGGTTCCCTAGGAATATTGTTGAAAGAGCAAGTGAACAAATAAATGTTCTTCCTGAGCCACTTTCCAATGCCTTGGTCCCCTCTTGTCACATTGAAAGTGTCCTATCTGGTTTTGTCTTTCTTCTAGGAGAAGTGGTATTATCTGTGTTTGAATCATCTCTGTGTTGGCAAGGGGGCTTCAGGGAATGTGGCTGGCTGTGGTGAGTTTGTGAAAATAGGACCTCAGAGAATGCCTTGTTAAAGGGTGACACTGGGATGGAAGAGGTAAACCAAGTCAAGTTCAGGTACTCAGACAGGCAAGGGTCCTGGCTAGGTTGGGCAGATGAGATTCCAGCAATGGCAGAAGAGAGTAGGAAGAGAGTGCGATGGGAAAGCCTCCTTCTCCCCATTCCCCTCTCTACCTATGTTGCTTGTGAAGACTGTCTGTGAACCAGAGACACCCTCCTCTTCCCAAGGGGCCCCTCCCAGGTAGTCAGCCCAACTTCCACCAGAGGGGATCAGATTCCTCAGGTGACAAAGCCAGGTCAGATCAGTGACCTCAGCCATTCCCAAGCAGGACCCCTCCTCTTCCCCTACTGAGAGTTCCAAGAGCCCCTGGCCCTCAGTTCTCTGAGATAAAGTGAAATGTCCCCCTCACCCTCACCCAGCCCCTGTCACTCAACATGGGAATGGACCATGTAGTCCATCCTTCCCACAGACCCCATTCCCCTTTCCATCCCGAAAGTCGCAGGAGACGGGCCCTTCCATACTATTTTGATTGAATGGATCAAAATTTGATATGCCAATCATTGAAGCAGAACTTAACTACACATGTTACAGAGAAGATTTGCATTGGGGGCAGTATCTGGGTCAGGCACCCCGAGCAAGCCAGAGTGAGAAGCCAGTTCCCTCCCTCCTCTCCCCAGGACGCCGACCCAAGGACACTCCATCAGAGGGGGCACAGCTTGGAGATCCCAGCGTCCCCGCCTTCCTAAGGGGTGCGGAGGGGAGCTCAGGGGGCATCCCCTTGTTCTGACAGGACTCGGTCAACCCGGGTAAACTTGATCCTTTCAGAGTTAAGGGTACTGACGGAGACCAAGAGAAGGACCTAAAAAGAGAGCGCCAGTGACGGAAAGAAGAAATGGAACGAACGGGGACCTTCTTTGAGAAGTTTTAAGGGGTCTTGGCAGACACCCCAGGAAGCTTCGGGGGTCCCAAAAGGGAGGCTGCCCGGCCACCCCATACCTGTATTTCATGCCAGTGCTTCGGCCGGTGCTCTCTCGGAGGGCCCCAGCGGGCGCGGGGGGCCGGGGGACAAGTGCGACTCGGGCCTTGGGGCCCGACCCGCCACCCCCTGGAGGATTCCCGTGCCCCCCGCCTACTGGCCCTCCATTACCGCCCCCGGGGCCCGGCCGGGGTCCACACAGACGGTCCTCACTGCTCCGGCTGCGAAGGTTCTGCTCCGTGCACGCGATAGACACTTGCATGCCGGCCGGCCAGGGCGGGGGAGGGGGCTCCGAAGGGGCGGGAGGACGGAGCAGAGACGCCCGAGGGCGAACACCTGGGGTTGTAAGGAGGCGATCCCCGGGAGAGGGGCCAGGCGGAGGAGGCTGCGGCGGGAGCTGCCAGGCAGGATCCGGCCCGCGGGGGCGGGCTGCTGGAGGTCGCGGGGTTTGCGGCGGGAAGGGAGAAACGCGAGGGGCGTCAGGAGTGGACTATTCAGATACCGGGGGCGCTGGTTCCGGGAGTAAGCGGGAGAAACGGATGAAGGTAAAGGTGGAGGGCAGTCCTCAGAGGGTAGGGACCCAGGGACAAGGGGTGGCAGGAGAGGGATATTACTTCAGCCGGAACCGCAGCGGGACCCGCCGGGCTCCCAGCCGCGTCGGCAGCCAGCCCAGCTCATCAGCATACAGGCACCGCCCCCTCATTTGCATAGAGCCGCCCGCCTCCCTGCCAAACCTGCCGCGCATCTGCAAAAGCCCCGCCTGCCAAGGCTAGGTGGTTTGATAATTCTGTGCACTCCGAGGAGCGCCAGATGCGATCCTAGGAGTGTGGTTCTCACATCTGTGCCTGAAACACGTCAGTCTTCCCCAGCCCAGAGGATTTTAGTTGGAAGGGATTATGTCCCCCAGAAAACATATGACAAGGTTTGGAGACGTTTTTATTGTTACGACTGGGGGTAAGGAGGGATGTGATATCCTGCAAAACACACACACACACATCCAGCTCAAAATGTCAACAAGTGCCGCTGTTGAGAATCCCATTTGCAAAATCTCTCTGCAGGCTAGGAAGTGGGGGGGGGCACTCTAGTTTCCCCTTCATGTGAGCCGGGAGGGCTCACTCAAGCTGACACGCTGAGGCTGCAAAGAGTAACAAAAAGTTTATTTTGTGATTCTCACAGCATCAGGTAGGGGATAAAACTGGAGACAAGGAGATTTAGGGACTCCTGTGGGCTTCATTATGGTGACATGAAGGCAAGGGAGAGTGTGGCAAGCCTTTAGACAGCTGTCCTGGGGGGGAGGGTTAAGCAGAGAGGCTTACAGCAGCCCTCAGGTGCCACAAGTTAGGGAGGGCCCCAAGCAGTCCCAGATTCTCCTGAGGGGTGAAGTAGGGTGCTTCAGCCAGCTCTTGCAGAGAAGAAGGGCAGAGAGCGTATGTAAGAGTCCAGCCGGGAACGGAAGAGCTCACTTTGCACAGTTTGGCCCAGTGGACACAGGGGATTCTTCACCACCAGCTCCACATACAGCTGTGGAGAAGAAAGAGTGTGAGAGCTGGGCTTTGGACATTTCTCATTTTCTTCTTTCTTTCCTTTTCTTTTTTTGGTGATACTGGGGATTGAACCCATAGGCATTCTACCTTCAAGCTATACCTCCAGTTCTATTTTATTTCTTATTTGGAAACAGGGTCTCATTAGGTCGATGAGAGTCTCACTACTTGCTGAGACTATCCTCAAACCTGCGATCCTCCTATCTCAGCGATCCTCAAGTACTGGGGTTACAATAGTGAGTCACCATGCCTGGCATACACCCAGCATTTCTGATTTTCAACCCCAAATCAGGGCAGGGAGGTAAGCTTTCACTTAGGAGAAACTAGTGGTGGGAATGGAGGAGTGTTTTTGTTTTTGTTTTTTTTAATCTAAAGACCCCAGAGAAAACTCTGAGTTCAACCAAAATATAACACTGTTGGATTAAGGCAGGAAACCTGAGGGCCTCTTGAGGTTCTGACTGTGACTAAGGGTAGTAGAAGGGTCCCTTGGGCCACACTGACCGCACTGTAGATGTGGTGCAGCACATCTCGGATAGGTCCCACACCCAAGTCAGTATTCATGACCACCTTGATCCCAGTGGGTGTCTCGTAGTAATGGAGTTTGTAACGGCTAGTTTGGAAGGCCAGGAAGCCATCCTTCCTGCAGAGATGAGGAGGATGTTAAAGATGAGAGTGGAATCTCTTTCAAAGAAATACTTCCGACCCCTCAATATCGACTCGCTCTTACTCTAAACAAATGCTTTGTAGCCTGGTTGAGTAAGGACACGTCCCATATCTTCACCCCTCAACTCTCCCTGCCCCCAACCTCTTTACTTTCAGATCTTCCCTACTGCCGCGTCTGCCAGCTTCAAAACTCTCTAAGCCTCTCTTTCTAATTCTTCCTCCCCGCTCTGGGGACCTACCTCCCTTTCATTCCAGAAAGCCCATCCCCTCCCCATCCCAAATTCCCAAGGCCAGCCCTCCTCACAGCGTACATGTCTAACGGGGACATCTTGCTGACAAACGAGCGGATAGAGAAGAGCATCCCGTACATCAGCTTGTATTCCTGGAGGGAGAGGGGCAGAGTTAGGTCTCGGTTGTCGGGGGAGACCAGGTAGGGATTGGGAGTCAGTGGGGATTTGGAGGAGAGGGGCTAGGCTGGAACTATGTGCGTTTGGAGATTCGAGATCACCCGGACAGCAGCCAGGGCCCTCTCGTCACCTCCTCCTTGGGGATCCCCGCTTGCTTCTTTCGGTGCCACTCGCTGTAGTGCAGACACACTCCATTCCGGTCAAATAGGTACAGGTTGTGGACAGTCATCTGCAGGACAGGGAGTGTGGGCCTCGCTCCAGAACCGTCCCACTCGGTAGGCTCGGGTTCACCGCCGCGGATGCCTCCAACCAGGGGAGGACCCCACCCCCGGACTCACCGGAATTGCTCTGAATACCCAAGTCTAGCTACTTCCGGTTTCTGGGCGGGGGGGGGGCGGGGGGGGGGCGCCCTGTTGGGCTCCAACGCTTCTCGTCAGACTCCGCCTTCCCCCGTTAGCCAATCCAAGGCCTCCAGAACCGCGCACGCGCGTCCAGCCTCCCCCAGCTTCTGAAGCGTGAGCGGCTGCTGGCTTGGTCTCGCGGGGAGGTGACGTCATCGAGGCGAGAGAGGCGGGGCGGCGGGTGGGAGGCTGTCAACGGTTTTAAGTGTGGAGGACGGCTGGAACTGGGGGGCTTGGTCTTTCCCGACCTGGGCTCAGAGGAGGCGGGCAATTCCTCTCTCCCGCTTGGCGAACTGGGGGCTGAGGACCGGAAGTGCGGAGAGTGATCGGAACCGGGTGGTCGGGGTAAAGGATCTCAGGCTAGGCTTGAGGGCGGTATGCTTTTTACGGACGTGTAGGGTTCGTAAAGCTTCTTTTGGGGTGGTAGGGAGGGAGGGATTCTAGGAATCCCTGCTATGGCTTTCTTGCCCGGAGGAATGAGAGGGGATACACAAAGGAGAACAGGTGAAGTAGGAGGGCGGGGCTCGAGGTCCTGCCTCTTTTGAATCTGGAACCGGTTGAGTGGTGGACATTGGGCTCTCTTGGTTTGGAGTCTATTTCAGTTTGCACGTTCCGGGTATGAGAACTTCAGAACTCAGTTGACCAGGGCTAACCTGTGCTGAAGCTGATCTGCAGCTTCCAGCAGTCCGGTTGGGAAGAGGAACCGCAGTTGCCCCACAGTAGGTCTTAAGTCCTCACCCGCTCTGCGCTGCAGCTTCCTTTCCCACCGTTCCCAGGAGTTGGAGAAAGTAGTGCCTTTGCCTTCTCCATGGCCTCTGGAACTGGTGGAAACCTTTCCTCTAACCAGAAAGCCTTGAAACCCTTATTCACCAAGGACTTGACAAGGAGTCTTCCTCCCTTCTCCCGAATCTTCCTTCTCCGAGGAAGTTTCCCCCCTGGACTGTTCCAAAGCTGAACCAGGAGTTTCCAGCTTTCTGCTGTCTCCAGTTGTCTCTTTCCTGTACTTATGGCAACATCAGCTACGAGCCCCAGTTCACCTCTTCGGCCAGAGGATCTCCTGAGTGATTCATCAGAACCCTCTGGGCTGAACCAAGTGTCCTCTGAGGTGACTTCCCACCTCTATGCTTCCTTGCACCTCAGCCGTCAGGCAGAGGCCACAGCCAGAGCCCAGTTGTATTTAGCTTCCACATCCCCACCTCCTCCTGAGGCTTTAGATGGCTTGGCCCAAGAATTGAGTCGCAGCTTGTCAGTCGGATTAGAGAACAACTTGAAGAAAAAGGTAAGGGACGTGTGTCTTGGGGACCTCTAAGGTACTAGACACGAGTCTTGGGATTGAAAACTAGCTTTTCTGAGATTGATTGGTTGAATTTCATTTTTCTTTTAACTACGTAGTCAGTCATACTTCTTCCTGGGAGCAAATGTTTATGAAAGAGTGATCTGGGATACCATAATTTGAGAAGTTGTGAAACTCCCAGTGTTTTTGTTCTGTTTTGTTTTTTAATGAGAGACACCTGCACTGTGGGGTAGGTTGGTGTCTTGTGACTGGGATCTGGGCACTGGGAGTGGGGTAGGGTTTCTTGGTCCCAAGAGAGAACTGGGAACTTAAGAACAGCAGCAAAATATGCTAAGATTCTTCCATACTATTTTGATTGAATGGATCAAAATTTGATATGCCAATCATTGAAGCAGAACTTAACTACACATGTTACAGAGAAGATTTGCATTGGATAAAACAATTGTCTTAATTTGCTTAGTTACCACTTCTAGAGTTTGAAACCTGAGAGTCATGTTTTGCATGGCTTATAGACAGGGCATTCACTCTTGAGTTGTCAATGTGTGCCACCCTTGTCTTATTCCTGCCCACTTTATTCATTTACATTAGCTTTCTGGTTTCTGTGGATCATTGGGTTTCTGACTTAAGGATAAGATCTCCTTTTTTGAGTCTGTTTCACTGTTCTAGGTTTTCCTGATGCTGGAGTAAAAATTCTACCCTAACGATAGGTAGAATGTAGACTGTACAGGTTGCATCTGATTTCCATAGGACTTTTTTTTTTTTTAACCCCCCTAGGATGGTTCTAAGCATATCTTTGAGATGGAAAGTGTTCGAGGTCAGCTTCAGACCATGCTTCAAACCTCACGTGATACAACTTATCGTGAGTAAGCCCCTTCCCTAGAGCTCTGAAGGACAGCCTAGTCATAAAGGGTGGGAGAAAGTGGAGAGAGGAAGCAGGGAGGAACACTTAGACCTAGAGCCAAGAGATTCCAGTAGAAAAGGCACCTGTTAGCCAGGTGTGGTGGTGCACGCTTGTAATCCCAGCATTCGGGAGGCTGAGACCCGAGGATTTGTGTTCTTGGCCAGCCTCAGCTACCTAGTGAGGCATTCTGCAACGTAGTGAGACTCGGTTTCAAAATGAAGAATAAAAAATAGGGCTGGGGGTGTAGTTCGGAGGTAGAATGCCCCTGAGTTCAATCCCTAGTACTGCAAAAAAAAAAAAAAAAAAAAAAAAAAAAAAGGCACCTGTTCTTTGAAAAAGTGGGGAAAGTAGAAAGGAAGGCCCTCTCCTCTCTGCAAATGGTCCCTATTCCTGACCACGGCTGTGGAGTCCCTTGGACTGTGTGCAAGGGGTCTCCTCATTCCAGGTGCTGGTTCAGAGAGACGGGATGAGGACTCTTTTGACAGTGACAGCACAGCCACCTTGCTCAAGTGAGTCCTCCTTGGGGTCCTCCTGGCTTGAGTGCTTTCTTGGATCTATGTGTTTCATTCCTTAATTCTCCCTTGATTGCTTTTGGACTTTTTTTTTTTTGCGGTACGGGGGATTGAACTCAGGGGCACTCTACCTCTGAGCTATACCCCCAGCCCTATTTTTTATTCTTTATTTTGAAACAGGGTCTCACGAAGTTACAGAGGGCCTCACTAGGTAGCTGAGGCTGGCCTCGAACCCGGATTCTCCGGTCTCAGCCTCCCAAACACTGGGATTACAAGTGTGTGCCACCATGCCTGGCACTTTATTCCTTCTGAAACCTGGGCAGCAGCTGCCTAGTTCCTGGCTTCCTCTGAACCTCAGCCCTCTTCCCCTAGAAGCTTCTGCTGAGACCATTACTGCACGGAATGTAGTATGAAGGAAGGAGCAATGTGGAGTGAATCACAAGCCTATGTGCTATTTATAGCTCTAGCACTATCAATCTCTGTGACTTGGGCAGGTTTCTTACTCTTCCTGTGTCTCAGTTTCCTCATTTGCAAAATAACACAGTAGGACTAGTGGATCTCAAAGGCTCCCAGCTCTAACACATTCTCTGCCTGATTTGCTCAGCACCCGGCCTCTGCAAGACTTATCTCCATCCAGCTCAGCCCAAGCTCTGGAGGAGTTGTTTCCCCGATATACCAGCCTTCAGCCAGGGCCTCCACTCAATCCCCCGGATTTTCAAGGACTGAGAGATGCCCTGGACTCAGAGCATACCCGTCGAAAGGTAAGATTCAAAGATTTCCTTCTGAAAACAGCAAAGACAGCCAGGCACAGTGGCACATGCCTGTAATCCAGTACTTGGGAGACTGAGACTGGAGAATTGCAGGTTTCAGGCCAGCCTCAGCAATGTAGAGAGACCCTCAGCAGATTGCACGTTCAAGGACAGCCTCAGCAACTTAGTGAGATCCTGTTTCAAAATAAAAAATAAAATAGCCAGGTGTGGTGGCACATGCTTATAATCCCAGTATTTGGGAGGGGGAGACAGGAGGATTGTAGATTCTCAGCCAGCCTCAGCAACTTAGTGAGGCCCTCCACAGCTTAACGGGACCCTGTTTCAAAATAAAAATAATAAAATAGGGCTGGGCTAGGCTAGGAGTGTAGCTTGGCGGCAGAATGTCCCTGGGTTCCATCCCTAGTACCACACACACACACACAAAAAATAGGACTAGGGTGTAGCTCAAAGGTAGGTTCTATCTCTAACACCAATAAATGAATGAATGAATGAATGAATGAATGAATGAATGAATGAAAAGGAAAGGAGAGGAGAGGAGAGGCCAAGACAGGAGGATCTGGGTTTGCGGCCAGCCTCAGCTACTAAGTGAGGCTCTCTGCAACTTAGTGAGAACCTGTTTCTTTTTTTTTTTTGTGGTACTGGGGATTGAACTCAGGGGCATTCTACCTCTGAGCTATACCCCCAACCCTATTTTTTATTCTTTATTTTTGAAACCGAGTCTCACTAAGTTGCGAAGTGCCTCACTAGGTAGCTGAGGCTGGCCGCGAACCCGGATCCTCCGGTCTCAGCCTCCCGAATGCTGGGATTACAAGTGTGCGCCACCACGCCTGGCTTGAGAACCTGTTTCAAAATAAAGAATAAAAATAGGGCTGGGGGTGTAGCTTGGAGGTAGAATGCCCCTGGGTTCAATCCCCAGTATTGAAAAAAAAAAAAGGGAAAGGAAAAGAAAAAGAAAAAAGAGACCCTCAGCAATTTAGCAAGACCTTGTTTCAAAATAAAACATTGAAAGGGCTGGGGGTATAGCTTGGAGGTAAAATGTCCCTGGGTTCAATCCCAGGTACCAAATCTAAATAAATAAATAATTGGGAGTCTGAAATGAGGATTTCAGGTTCAAAAGCAGCCTCAGCAACTTAGTGAGACCCTGTTTCCAAAAAAAAAAAAATTAGTAATGGGGTGTAGCTTGGAGATAGAATGCCCCTGGGTTCAATCCCTAGAATCTAAATAAATAAATATAGCAAATATTATAAATAGGGAACCTGAGTGCTCAAAGGGCTGAGGGTAAGAGCCTGAAAGCTAGAATTTTTTTTTTTTTTTTTTCGGTACTGGGGATTGAACTCAGGGGCATTTTACCTCCAAGCTATACCCCCAGCCCTATTTTTTATTCTTTATTTTGAAACCAAGTCTCACTAAGTTGTGGAGTGCCTCACTAGGTAGCTGAGGCTGGCCTCGAACCTGGATCCTCCAGTCTCAGCCTCCCAATTGCTGGGATTACAAGCATGCGCCACCACGCCCGGCTTTTTATTTATTTATTTATTTTTATGGTACTAGAAATTGAACCCAGGGGCATTCTACCTCTGGACTACACCCCCAGCCCTATTTTTTATTCTTTATTTTGAAACAGGGTCTCACTAAGTTGCAGAGGGCCTCACGAAGTAGCTGAGGCTGGCTGCGAACCTGGATCCTCCGGTCTCAGCCTCCCAAGTACTGGGATTACAAGTGTGCACCACCATGCCCACCTAGGCTGGGACTTTTCTCAGGGAGGCTTTCTTTGACTGTCCCGGGTGAGTGGCACTACCTCCTGCCAGGTGGTCACTCAGCTCACTCTATAATTCTCTTCAGACAGCTTATCACTCTGATATGTTTTGTCTGTCCTCCCCTCTAAAATCTAAACTCCTCAAGGATGCTGAACCTTGTCTTGTTCAGCAGTGGCTCCCTAAGGTCTAGAATTATACCAAATATATAGAAATACCCTATAAGCGTTTGTTGAATGGGTAGCAGCCCTGCTGGCTTTTGCAGAGTTCTGTAGCTATTGGGATATAATGAACTTTATTTCCCTGAGCCTCAATCTTAATGTCTGAAGGGGACAAAGAGATGGACAAGGCTGAGGAAAAATCAGCATCATTGATTGTCATTTTTGGAACACTCTCTTCCCTTTTTTTTTTTTTTTTCGGTACTGGGGATTGACCTCAGGGGCATTCTACCTCCGAGCTATACCCACAGCCATATTTTTTTTTTTTTTTTTTTTTGCGGTACTGGGGGTTGAACTCAGGGGCATTGTACCTCCGAGCTACATCCCCACCCCTATTTTTTATTCTTTATTTTGAAACCGAGTCTCACTAAGTTGCGGACTGCCTCACTAGGTAGCTGAGGCTGGCCTCGAACCCGGATCCTCCGGTCTCAGCCTCCCAAATGCTGGGATTACAAGCGTGCGCCACCACGCCCGGCACCCACAGCCATATTTTTGATTCTTTATTTTGAAACCAGGTCTCACTAAGTTGCGGAGGGCCTCACTAGGTAGCTGAGGCTGGCCACGAACCCGGATCCTTCTGTCTCAGCCTCCCAAATGCTGGGATTACAAGCGTGCACCACCACGCCCGGCCTCTCTTCCCATTTTTAAACTGCTTGGAGCTAGGCGTGGTGGCACACGCTTGTAATCCCAGTACTTGGGAGGCTGTGACAGGAGGACCACAGGTTCAAAGCCAGCCTCAGCAACTCAGTGAGGCTCGCGTCAACTTAGCGAGACCATGTTTTTAAATAAAAAATAAGGCTGGGGGTGTAGCTCAGAGGTAGAACACCTCTGGGTTCAATCCCCAGCACCACAATAAATAAATATATAAACTGCTTGGCATGAGTGGAAGGCTTTCTCCTTTATCCTCACAATGTTTAATCATCATGTCCAACAAGTTCCATAAGATGGGAGTAACTTCTCACACTTTGCAGTGTGGGCTGCTGCACCTCTGCCAAACAGTTTATAGGAATTTTTCTCAGGAGATCCAGGAAAGGAAAAAACCTGGAAGCAAAACACCTATTTCCTGAGAAGGTAGAGGAAGGTATTGGAGGTCTTAGGCTTCAAGGTTCCTGCTTCCGAATTCCTGATTCTCCCTCTCCACACCTATTCTGGTTTGGGGACCCAGGTTCTCCAGCCTCTGCTGATTTTCCCCTAGAGGAGCTGGAAAGTGTAGTGCTGTGGTCAGATTAAGGATGAGCAGTACCTACACTCCTCCTCACCCTTCTTTCCAGCATTGTGAGCGCCACATTCAGATCCTGCAGACCCGAGTGCTAGAGCTCCAGCAACAGTTAGCCGTGGCTGTGGCCGCTGACCGCAAGAAAGACATCATGATTGAACAACTGGACAAGGTGCCAGGGTAGCAAAAGGTGGGTGGGTCTCTCCGTGGAGAACATGAAGGAATAGTAATTCAGGGAGGTTAGGGTTTGTTTCTTTGCGCATGCCAAGAGCTGGAGTAAGGAGTAGGTTTACTACTGGGACCATAAATTGACTATTGGGATAAGGTTGACTCTGTCTCATGGATAGAAAAAATGATTTTGAAATTCCTCTTCACTTGCTTTTTCTGAGACCCTGGCCCGTGTGGTTGAGGGCTGGAACCGGCATGAGGCTGAAAGGACAGAGGTGCTCCGGGGTCTTCAAGAGGAACGCCAAGCAGCAGAACTTACCAGGAGCAAGCAGCAGGAGGTAGGTAACCTGGATCGTGTGGTATTAGAACCTAGGTCACAAATCTCTAGATGGAAAGGGGCAGAAACAGCACTACAATTGGAGTACCCAACAGATTGACCTCCTCCTCAAAGCACCGTCTCATGTTCATCTCCTGTCACTATTTCTGCTGTCAGATTTGCATAAGTTATGGCTTTCCAGTTTTCTCCATACCATGTAGTCTTCCCTTTGACCCTCAAATCACTTAGTTAACTCTGCAGTTTCAAATTTACATTGTTAATGCTATTCAATCGTGTGGGGGCGATTTCTCTCGTTTCCTCTGTCCTGTGTTCCTCTCTCCCTAAAAGACAGTAACCCGCCTGGAGCAGAGCCTTTCTGAGGCCATGGAGGCCCTGAATCGTGAGCAGGAAGGTGCCAGACTGCAGCAACAGGAAAGAGAGGCGCTGGTGAGAAGGCCGGGCTGGGATGGTTCAGGTGGAGACTGTTAGTTACTCCTAGAGACCTATGAGCTGTCAGTGGAGGTGGGAGTTTATATCTTGAGTTGCACCTGGCAGTGTGCTGTTAGATATTCTACCAAAAAGAGACTCTGTCACCAAGTAAATTGAAGCCTTCACAGATTATGTCCTCATTAGAAAACTAGGATTATCTGGGACATTGTTTTAAAATATAGAGTCCTGGGACCCCTCCCCAATGGTTTTGATTCAGTAGACATTGTAGGTTGGGGGACTCACTCAGATATTTTTAAAAATTTTCTAGATGATTTTGTTAGATCTGGTTTGGAAATTCTGGTCTAGGGCATAGCCAAAAAAAGGCATGGGATGAGACTCACTCAAGTTTCTCCAAGTTGAAGTGATGAGATCATTATCCATGTGAGTTAGTAGCCAGCTTTAGAACTTGCTGCTTAGCTGGGTGTGGTGGTGCACGCTTGTAATCCCAGCATTCGGGAGGCTGAGACCGGAGGATCCAGGTTCGCAGCCAGCCTCAGCTACCTCGTGAGGCACTCCGCAACTCAGTGAGACTCTGTTTCAAAATAAAGAATAAAAAGGGGCTGGGGGTGTAGCTCGGAGGTAGAATGCCCCTGAGTTCAATCCCCAGTACCGCAAAAAAAAAAAAAAAAAAAAGAACTTGCTGCTTGCATGACACATGCATGCTACATGCAGGCTGGTACTTGTAGTCTCAGGCCACATCCCACAGTGCTGATGGCAGTTACTGTTTGGCTAGTTCTTGACTATAGGATGGATTTCGTAGCCTTTGTGGAATTTTTGTTTGATGATAATGGATAATTGTTTTGTGTTGAGTACTTACCATGTGCCAGACATCATACTAAATACTTTACACATGCTTTTTATTTTAATCCTTACATAGCAGACCCTGTTATCTCCATTTTGCATATAATGCCACTTAGAATTATGCCCATTAAAAATATGATAGCTAAGCCAGACATGGTGGCACATACTTCCAATCCTAATACCTGGGAGGCTGAGGCAGAAGGATTGCAGGTTTGAGACCAACGTCAGCAATGTAGTGAGACTCTCAGAAACCTAGTGAGACCCTATTTCAAAACAAAAAAAAATTTAAAAAGGGCTGGGGTGTAGTTCAGAGGTAGAATGCCCCTAGGTTGAATCTCCAGCATGCGCGCACACACACACACATGCACGCGCACATACACACACACACAATATATATATATATATATGGTAGCTAGCATGGCATGGTGGTACATGCCTGTAATCATAGTACTTGTGAGGCTGAAGCAGGAGGATTGCAGGTTTCAGACCAGCCTCAGTAATTTAGCAAGACTCTCAGCAACTTTTTTTTTTTCTGGTACTGGGGGTTGAACCCAGGGGCATTCTACCTCCAAGCTATAAAGCTATACCCCAGCCCTATTTTTTTTTTTCTTTTTTTGCGGTACTTGGGATTGAACTCAGGGGTGTTCTACCTTTGAGCTACACCCCCAGCCCTATTTTTTATTCTTTATTTTGAAACAGGGTCTCACTAAGTTGTGGAGGGCCTCACTAAGCAGCTGAGGCTGGCCTCGAACCCAGATCCTCTGGTCTCAGCCTCCCAAATGCTGGGATTACAAGCGTGGGCCACCACATCCGGCTCCCAGCCCTATTTTTTATTCTTTATTTTGAAACATAGTCTCACTAAATTGCTGAGGGCCTCACTAAGTACCTGAGGCTGGCCATGAACCTGCAATCCTCCTGTCTCAGCCTCACAAGTACTGGGATTACAAGTATGAGCCACCATGCCTGGCTGATCCTCAACAACTTAATGATACTCTATTTCACTACAAAAAATAAAAAAGGGGGTGTAGCTCAGAGGTAGAACACCCCTGGGTCCAATCTCCAATACCACAAAAATAAGTAAGTAAATAAATAAATATGAATAGGGCTGGCAGTGTAGTGGCTTGGAGGTAGAATGCCCCTGGGTTCAATCCCCAGTATAACACACACAAAAAAAGTAGCTGACAAGCTCACAGGATCATAATATAATGTGCCTTGGAACACATAGTAAATGAATGATAGATCTATGATTCAGACTGAGTATTTTTTTTTTTCAGTACTGGGGGTTGAACCCAAGGGCATTCTATCTCCAAGCTATACCCCTAGCCCTATTTTTATTCTTTATTTTGAAGCAGGGTCTCATTAAGTTACAGAGTGCCTAAGTAGCTGAGGCTGGCTGTGAACCTGCCATCTTCCTCTCTCAGCCTCCCAAGTACTGGGATTACAAGTGTGCGCCACCATGCCTGGCTCCAGACTGAGATTTGAATCCAGGTCCACCTCACTCTGGGACAGGAATTCTTATCTACTATATTATAATCTTGTGCACTTGTCACCTGTTTTTTTTTTTTTTTTTTGTGGTACTGAGGATTGAACCCAGGAGCATTCTACCTCTGAGCTACACCCACAGTCCTATTTTTTATTATTTATTTTGAAACAGGGTCTCACTAAGTTGCGGAGTGCCTCACTAGGTAGCTGAGGCTGGCCACGAACCTGTATCCTCTGGTCTCAGCCTCCCAAATGTGGGATTACAAGCATGCGCCACCACGCTCAGCTAACTGTTGTATTTTTAAGGGGCATAATTTTTAGTGGACACATTGTATGGGTGTGGCAGCAAGTTGCCAGTCTCTTGAGGATCTTGGCTTTCTCCTGGGCCATTAGGAAGAAGAAAGGCAAGCTCTGGCTATGAGCTTGGAGATTGAACAGCAGCGATGCCGCGCCCTGCAGGAAGAGCGGGATGAGGCTCGGGCTACGCAGCTCAGCGAGCATCGGAAGCTGGACACCCTTCAACTTGCCCTAGAAGAAGAGCGCCAGGCCTGGGCCCAGCAAGAGCAACTGCTTAAGGAACGCTGCCAGACACTGCAAGAGGAGGGCCTGGCACAGCTGGAAAGGGAGAAGGTAAAAGCAGGAGTTGGAAGACTTGGAGAATCGAAACAGATAAAGGGCAAAATTATTAAATGGAATGGGAAGCCAGAGCATGGGGTATAAATAGGGGGCTAGGATGGAGAGTGAAGAGCTATCCATGGGTTGAGAGTATAGGGCCAGCAGGAAAGGCTAGAGGCATTAAATACAGGGAAGGCCAAAGAACAATATAGCGACATTGAACAGAGATGGGGACATAAGACAAATGGAAGGAGAGAGAGAGAGGGGAAGCTTGGGTTTTATTTAGGGAATGAGAAGCTGAATTTGGGAATAGAAGTAATCAGGAAGTAGGAGATGAGTTACATTCTTACATTTCATTTTCCTTTCTTAGGGGAACAGCCAGAGGGAGGCTCAGGCAGTCCGGGAGGCCCAGCAGCAGCTGGCGTTGGTGCAGTCTGAGGTGCGGCGGCTGGAGGGGGAGCTGGATACAGCTCGGAGAGAGAGAGATGCTCTGCAGCTGGAAATGAGCTTGGTGCAGGTCAGCAGCAGAGGGCTCTTGAGGGTTTGTTCTGCTCTGCAGCTGGAAATGAGCTTGGTGCAGGTCAGCAGCAGAGGGCTCTTGAGGGTTTGTTCTGGTTGAGTGACCTTGTGGGGAATCATAGCAGGCACTCCCATTTCAGATATTTTTGGTTGCTGGGCATGGTGGCGCACGCTTGTAATCCCAGCATTCGGGAGGCTGAGACTGGAGGATCCAGGTTCGAGGCCAGCCTCAGCTACCTAGTGAGGCACTCCACAACTTAGTGAGACTCGGTTTCAAAATAAAGAATACAAAATAGGGCTGGGGGTATAGCTCGGAAGTAGAATGCCCCTGAGTTCAATCCCCAGCACCGCAAAAAAAAAAAAAAGATATTTTTGGTTTATTCCATCAGTGGTTTCTGTGTTCTACCTTAAAGGCAGAGGCATTTCTCACTGAGTGATGGCTTCCCACAAAGTCATGCTGAGCTAATGTGTTACTTTTAGGAGTAAATAGACATAAATCTATTTAAGATACCTTGTGTTGTTTTATTTTGTTTACTTATTATTTATTTATTTTGGTAGTACTGGGGAAGGAACCATGGGGTATTCTACCTCCAGACCCATTTTATTCTTTTTTTTTTTTGCGGTACTGGGGATTGAACTCAGGGGCATTCTACTTCCGAGCTATACCCCCAGCCCTGTTTTTTATTCTTTATTTTGAAACCGAGTCTCACTAAGTTGCAGAGTGCCTCACTAGATGGCTGAGGCTGGCCGAGAACCTGGATCCTCTGGTCTCAGCCTCCCGAATGCTGAGATTACAAGCGTGCGCCACCATGCCTGGCTTATTCTTTTATTTGGAAACAGGGTCTCACTAGGTTGCAGATGGCCTCACTAAGTTGCTGAGGCTGTCCTAGAACCTGCAATCCTCCTGTCTCAGCCTCCCAAGTACTGGTATTACAAGTTTATGCCATCACACCTGGCTTTTTGTGTTAATTTAAAAGAGATTATCACACATGCAGTGGGTGAACTGTATGAGCAAGCGAAAGCTTTTGTCACAGACCTGATTCCAGTACTAACAGTTGACTGTGTCATTCTCATTACTTGAATAACTTGTGTTAATCCCTCTGAGTAGGTTAGGGACCCAGGAGGGCAGTGATTGTCTTATTTACTTATGAAATTTCCATAATAGCTCATGGCCTGGCACAGAATAGTACCCAAAAATGGTTTGGCAGATATAATTAGACTTTGAGAAACATTTTCCTTCTAGCTAGTGTATTGAATCTTAAATTCAAACTATTCAGACCCTTGCCATGTAATAGAGCAAGGCTTGGCAAACTTTTTCTGAAAATGGCCAGGCAGTAAATATGTTTGGCTTTGTGGATTGTATGGTCTCAGTTACAACCACTTGGCTCTGCTGTTGTACCACAAAAGTAACTGTAGACAGTGTATAAACAAGTGGGCATGGCTGTATCCCAATAAAACTTTTTTTTACAAAAGCAAGCAGTGGAGTACTGAATTGGCTGTACTTTGCTGATCCTTTGAATGGAGGGAAGGATTGGAGAGAGTCATGTTCCACCTGTGATGGAGGCACAGCATTGAGGAGCAAAGAGTACTATATTGGGAGTCAGGACACTCCGGAGTTCTTCTAAACAGAATTTTGAACTTTACAGGACTCTGTTTTCATGTTTAAAAGTGTGTTAAGAAGCTGGGAATGGTAGTACATGCCTGTAATCTCAGTAGTTGGAAGGCTGAGACAAGAGGATTGCAAGTTCGAGGACAGCCTCAGCAACTAAGTGAGACACTATCTATTTATTTATTTATTTATTTATTTATTTATTTATTTATTTATTTATTTATTTGTGGTACTGGGGATTGAACTCAGGGGTGTTCTACCTTCGAGCTATACCCCCAGCCCTATTTTTTATTCTTTATTTTGAAACCGGGTCTCACTAAGTTGCAGAGGGCCTCACTAGGTAGCTGAGGCTGGCCGCAAACCTGGATCCTCTGGTCTCAGCCTCCCAAATGCTGAGATTACAAGCGTGCACCACCACGCCCGGCTTGACACTGTTTAAAAAAAAAAAAAAAAAAACACAAAAAAACTGCCGGGGGTGTAGCTCAGAGGTAGAATGTTCCTGGATTCAATCCTTAGTACCACCAAATAAATAATAAATGTGTGTAAGATAGCAAAAACCTGGCCTTAATGCAAAAGTTTATTATCATACACATGTAACTGGAATGTTAGCATGCTGTAGAAATGAGGACGAAGGACAGAACTTTCCAACTTCATAGGCAGCAGGAGGCTGAGCACCAGTTGAGACCTGGAGAGAATGAGAGTGAGGAGAGGGTGGTATCAGGGGAGCTGAGGGGAAAAAGGTATGTAGAAGCTGGATGTGGTGGCGCACACCTGTAATCCCAGTCCTTGGGAGGCTGTGATAGGAGGATCGAAGGTTCGAGGACAGCCTCAGCCAAGTAGTGAGACTCTCATCAACCTAGCGAGACCCTGTTTCCAAATAAGAAATAAAATCAGGCTAGGAGTGTAGCTCGAAGGTAGAATGCCTCTGAGTTCAATCCCCAGTACCACAAAGAAAGAAAGAAAGAGAGAGAAGCCGGGCGTGGTGGCACATGCTTGTAATCCCAGCATTCGGGAGGCTGAGACCGGAGGATCTGGGTTCGCGGCCAGCCTCAGCTACCTAGTGAGGCACTCTGAAACTTAGTGAGACTTGGTTTCAAAATAAAGAATAAAAAATAGGGCTGGGGGTGTAGCTCGGAGGTAGAATGCCCCTGAGTTCAATCCCCAGTATCATAAAAAAAAAAAAAAAAGAAAAGAAAGAGAGAAAGAGTGTAGAAGAGAAAATAGACCTGGGTGTCAGGTGTTGCAGTGAGATAGTAATGAGAAATAACTACAACAGGACTTAGAATTAAGCTCTTTGCAGTGGAGTAGGCTAATAGAAATAAGGTTTCAGTGAGTTGAAGGAGCATAAGGAATTGAGACGGCACTTACAGGCTGAATCTGCTTACAGAGAAAAGGATGCTGGCACTGAATACCTGCTGGGTTTCAGGTACTGTTATCTCACACACACATATCAAAGATGCGATTGCACTAGCTAATGTTTCCATGGGTTAGTAAATATATTTTTGTCCAAAGTCATTTTTGCTTTTGTGTACATATATGGTATATGTAATTTTTTTTTTTTTTTTTTTTTTTTTTTTTTTTTTTTTTTTTTTTTTTTTTTTTTTTTTTTTTTTTTTTTGCGGTACTGGGAATTGAACTCAGGGGCATTTTACCTCCAAGCTATACCCCCAGCCCTATTTTTTTTTTCTTTATTTTGAAACAGGGTCTCACTAAGTTGCGGAGTGCCTCTAGTGCCACGGGGTAGCAGAGGCTGGCCGCAAACCCGGATCCACCGGTCTCAGCCTCCCAAATGCTGGGATTACAAGCATGCACCACCATGCCTGGCTCAGTATATGTAATTTAATAAGAAAGGGAACCTTCTTTACTCCTGTGGCAAAATTCTTGTTTTTCATCCCTTAGGCAGATGAGGGGAATATTGGTATTAGATTTTGTCTGCATTATATCTTCCCTCCTCATCATCTTCTATTTATTTATTTATTTATTTATTTATTTATTTATTTATTTATTTATTTATTTATTTATATTTTTGTGGTAATGAGAATTGAACCCAGGGGCATTCTGCCCTCAAGCTATACTCCCAGCCCTATTTTATTTTACTTATTTTATTATTTATTTATTGCAGTACTGAGGATTGAACCCAGGGGCATTCTACCTCTGAGCTACACCCCAGTCGTATTTTTTTTTCTTTTGGTACTGGGGATTGAACCTAGAGGCATTCTACCTCCAAGCTATACCCCCCAGCCCAATTTTATTTCTTATTTGGAAACAGGGTCTCACTAGGTTACTGAGAGCCTTGGGAAGTTGCTGAGGCTGGCTTTGAACCTTCAATTCCCCAGTCCTATTTTTATTCTTTTTGTGTGTGGCCGGGGGGGGGGGGTTCTGGGGATTGAACCCAGAGGCATTCTACCTCCGAGCTACACCCCCAGTCCTATTTTTTATTCTTTATTTTGAAACAGGGTCTTTCTAAGTTGCAGAAAACCTCACTAAGTAGCTGAAGCTGGCCTCGAACCCGGATTCTCTGGTCTTAGCTTCCCAAGTACTGGGATTACAAGTGTGTGCCACCACACCCTGCTGTTTTTTATTATTTTGAAACAGAGTCTCACTAAGTGGCTAAGGGCCTAAGTTGCTGAGGTTGGTTTTGAACCTATAATCCTCCTGTCTAGTCTCCCAGGTACTGGGATCACAGGTGGGCGCCACCACGCCCGGCTCTTCCATCCTCTTCTAAGTTGAACAGAGTTAAGCTGTTTTCCCATCTTCCTTCGCACCCAGGCCCGGTTTGAGAGTCAGCGGATTCAGATGGAGTCGGAGCTGGCTGTGCAGCTGGAGCAGCGGGTGACTGAACGCCTGGCGCAGGCTCAGGAGAGCAGCGCACGGCAAGCAGCCTCCCTGAGGGAGCACCACAGGTACTCGGGGCCTGCCGGATGCCACTTTTCCTGGCCACAGCAGGTGTTGTCAGCGCCTGCCCATACGCTCTCTCAGATCCGCTGGCTACAAATGTACTTTCTCTGCCCTCAGCCAGGACCCCAGTTTCTCACAGGGGGTAGTCCTCGCCCAAGGACTCCAGGGTGCAGTACTGTACGGCGTCCAGCACCCTTGCTGGGACAGTGCTAAGGTGTGACCCGTGCTACTGGCAGAGCTGCTTTGGGATGAGGCCTCCTTCCCATTGCAGGCTCACTGCTCCCTGCTTCGCTCCCCTGCCAATTATTTTCTGGAAACACTTCTTCAATGACTTTCCATACATCCTCACCTCAGTTTCTGCTTCTGGGGAGTCCATCCTGGGACCCCAGCTTTGTCCTCTTCTCTTCCTGTGCCAGGGCCAGGCTGGCTGACTGCAGCTGCCCATCTCTCCCTTACCTGCATACCTGCACACATTCTGTCCTTTTCTTTTCTTTCTTTCTTTTTTTTTTTTTTTTTTTTTTTTTGCGGACTGGGGATGGAACCCAGGATCATTCTACCTCTGAGCTACACCTCCTGCCTTATTTTTCATTCTTTATTTTGAAACAGGGTCTCATTAAGTTGCAGAGGGCCTCACTGGCTGGCTATGAACCGGAATCCTCCAGTCTCAGCCTCCCAAATGCTGGGATTACAAGCGTGCGCCACCACGCCCGGCTTCTACTTTTTATTCTTTATTTTGAAACAGGGTCTTGCCAAGTTGCAGAGGGCCTCACTAAGTAGCTGAGGCTGCCCTTGAAATCGGATCCTCCAATCTTAGCCTCCCAAGTACTGGGATTACAAACGTGCACCACCACGCCTGACTGTCTTTGTCTTTTCTTTCTGTGGTACTGGGGATTGAACTCAGGGGCATTCTATCTCCAAGCTACACCCCTAGCCCTATTTTTTATTCTTTATTTTGAAACCGAGTCTCACTAAGTTGCGGAGTGCCTCACTAGGTAGCTGAGGCTGGCCACGAATCCGTGCCGCAAACCCGGATCCTCCGGTCTCAGCCTCCCAAATGCTGGGATTACACACCCGGCTGTCTTTTCTTTCTTTATGTGTATGTTACTGAGGAGTGAACCTAGGGGCTTCTACCTCTGAGCTATACCCTGGCCCTTTTTGTTTTTTATCTTGAAACGGTCTCAATAGGTTGCTGAGAGTCTCACTGTGCTTACTGCAGCTGAACCTGCAGTCATCTTGTCTCAGCCCTCCAAGTGCTGGAATTACATGCATGGTCATCACACCCAGTCATTCTGTCTTTTTCTTGTCAGTCATTTCTTCTGTGTCTGGTCTCAGCCCTCTTTTCTCACCTTCGTCCTCCTAGGAAGCAGCTGCAGGACCTCAGTGAACAGCACCAGCAGGAACTGGCCACTCAGTTGGCTCAGTTCAAGGTGGAAATGGCAGAGCGAGAGGAACGGCAGCAGCAGGTGGCCCAGGACTACGAGCTCAGGTACCGGTCCCTCGAGTGTCCCTTCCCTCTGAGGAGAGTCTGGGCTGGGAGTGATAAAAAGTCCAACCCTCTTCTTTTAAACTTGCCCAGCTCCTTTCAGAATTTCAGATGCCTGGCATTCCATTCTGGCTCTTCTTATCCTCCAAGTGTCTGTCTCCTTAAAGTCCCCAAGTCACCTCTCCCCCTTTCCTTCAGACTGGCGAGGGAGCAAGCCCGAGTTCGGGACCTACAGAGCGGGAACCGACAGCTGGAGGAGCAGCGGGTGGAGCTGGTGGAGCGACTTCAGGCCATGCTGCAGGCCCACTGGGATGAGGCCAGCCAGCTGCTCAGCACCACCCTCCCCGCTCCCCACCCTCCGGTAGGCAGTGCCCTGAATCAGGCTTCTGGAGTCGGGTTCTAGATTCCTTCTCTGGAAGTCTAGCTTCCTCTCAAGGGAAGTCCTAAGGAGGGCCCACGTCAGGGGAAGAAAATCTGTGGACTTGCCCCAAGAACAAGTGCCTCACCAAAATAAGCCTTTTTTCTGTGTCCACAACTCACCCAGACTAACCCCATTCCATTGGGCATAACTCTTCTCCCAGTCCCAAGAGGTGATGAATAATATGTGGTACTTGTTTGATGGGATGGCAGATGAATTAATAATGGGAGTAAGGTCTAAGAATTGTTAAGTCCTGCCCTAGAGTACAGAGGCTTACCCTTAGCCCTTCTTATATGGCTTCTCCTACTTCCTTCTTTTTTTTTTTTTTTTTGCGGTACTGGGGATTGAACTCAGGGGCATTCTACCTTCGAGCTATACCCCCAGCCCTAATTTTTATTCTTTATTTTGAAACCAGGTCTCACTAAGTTGCGGAGTGCCTCACTAGGTAGCTGAGGCTGGCCAAGAACCCGGATCCAGCTGGGCGTGGTGGCGCACGCTTGTAATCCCAGCATTCGGGAGGCTGAGACCGGAGGA